>MU725431.1:8021-26426 GCA_026770625.1 Nicotiana glauca
ATTGTGAAAGTATGGAACAGCAAATATGGCAATTGACAGTTGATTGGTTGGACAGACTAGGCTGGTTAATCCAAAATGCATGGCACAATCAATGGAATCAGCCTTTCCACTCAGATAAGTCCTATCTTCTTTCTCTTTTCGGAGTCTTTCTATCCTCAAAACTTCGAGGTCATTGCATTTTATTTTTCTTGAAATCTGTCTATGAGAAATTTCAGTCAAAGCTAACTACCAGTTTCCCAGTTGTATGGCACAACGAGATCAGGACATATTAAAAGAAAGAAAAACATGAAGGACCAATGTAAATCCCATCAGAAGGGTAATCAGAAAATTGGAGGGAGAAGCAAAGTTTCACAAAAGGGAACAGAAACACCAAGACAGTAGCATGAGTTAAAACATTTTGGTCATTAGGATCAAAGGGTATGAAAGCTAGCCAGGAAATCATGGCAAGTCAAAGCAAGTTCAAAGAAGCAGTCAGAGCAAGTTCGGAAGCGGGAGCATGGCCAATAAGAATGCCAGTAGCTAACCACTATTTTTTATATTGACAAATCGTTCTTTGATTAAAACAGGGGCAGAAAGAATTTTTCCTTGTAAGCAGGAGCCCACCTGGATAACAAGGGAACACCTTCCAAAGTTAGCAAGCAGACGCCCACCTGAAGAACAAGGGAATACATTCCAAGTGCAGCAGTCAGGCATCCACCTGAAGAACAAGGGAAGTATAATGCAACTCTTATCCTTCAAATTAAAATTCAGTAACACAACGTGCCCAGTTATCATACTGGAGCAGAAAATTTTCTTTGGTTGACTATTTTATCGTAAGCAGGAGCCCACCTGAAGAATAAGGGAATATCTTTTCAAATTCAGCAAGCAGGAGCCCACCTGAAGAATAAGGGAATATCTTTTCAAATTCAGCAAGCAGGATCCCACCTGAAGAATAAGGGAATATCTTTTCAAATTCAGCAAGCAGGAGCCCACCTGAAAAACAAAGGGAATACTTTTCAAAATTAGTAAGCAGGAACCCACCTGAAGAATAAAGGGAATATCTTTTTCAAAATCAGCAAGCAGGCACCCACCTGGAAAATAAGGGAAGTATAATCCAAATTCTAGCTTTTAATTCTAATATCTGATAACACGATATGCCCAGTCACCATACTGGGGCAGAAAAATTTTCTTTGGTCGTCTATTTTGTCGTAAGCAGGAGCCCACCTGGAGAACAAGGGAATACTTTTTCAAAGCAATCGTAAGTAGGAGCCCACCTGGAGAATAAGGGAATACATTTTAAAGCAATCGCAAGCAGGAGCCCATCTGGAGAACAAGGGAATACCTTTTCAAGCAATCGCAAGCAGGAGTTCACCTGAAGAATGGACACATATTTCAAAACATCGTCAAGGCAACAGCCAAAATTCCATTAGAAGGACACAATATACAAGTTCAAGGCAACACAAGAGCAAGTTTGAAAGGCATAGATAGGATTTCTTGTAACTCATAGAGCACAGTTTAGGTTAGCTTCTTTTTATATTTACATGGTGTAATAAGGGGGTCAGTAAGCAGTAACAGCAGCAACAGCAGTAAAATCACAGCCTCCGGTAGTCCCAGCTACCAAACACTCCTGAACTACACTGACCTGATTCTTGTTTAGCCCGGGATATGTAGGCAACCTCTGAAGCAGGGTGCGGTCAAACTTTTCAAAATGCTTCACACGGAATATGCGAATGGGCAAAAATCCCTCATTACCGCTCACTTGTCTTTGCACGAAAACTCTTCGTGTTTCCGGGCAAAGAGGGGCAGCTGTGAGCACGTGATTTTTGCCCTAATCAAATTATTCCTAAAATCCAAATAAAATAATTTTTCATTATTTTTACAATTTTGTTGATATTTGTTGCATTTTTGTGTTAATTAGTTGCATAATAAACTTATCAAAAAAATAATAATACAAAATATGCATTTACATTAGGAATTTAATTTCAAGTGGGTATTAATTCATTTTTAGAACAATTTAAAGAAAATCACGGAAAAAATAGTTCATTTTAGCATTTTAATTAGAAATTGTTAAAAAAATAGTTATTAATTAGTTGGATTAGTCTAAATTTTCAATTTTATAAATCTAAAAAAATAATATAAATTTGGAAGTAGAAAAATAAAAATACAAAACAAAATACAAATGAAAAAATAAAATATAAAAGAAAGAAGTGGATTGTTAAAAACTTTTGGGGCTAAATACCCCAAGCCCAAACCAAAAATACCCCAGGCCCAGGTACATGATCCGGTCCGTCCCATCTATAGTCCAAATGACGTCATTTAAAGGTTTTTAATCTCAGCCCTTGATCACTGATGATCTAACGGCCATGGGTTTGATTTCATTAAATGATACGGTGTCGTATAAAGTACCCAAGAAATCTGAGTCGTTCAATTTGATCAATCCAATGGCTATGGATTATTAATGCCCTTTTAATATATATCATATACACAATTAATCATAAAAACATTTCACCCGTTCCATCTCTCTCTTTGACCTAGCCGCCATGGCTTCCCGACCCCCGCCGGAACCCTACCGGCGAAAAACACCACTTACACCAACCGCCCTCAAAAATTCACTATAGGACCACCATGAACCCCTGATTCCACCCCTCTAATCCTTTTCCTTCAAATAACTCTCGAGCTTCTCGAATATTCATGATTGTGCGCCGAAACCCTAACTCCGGCGAAACAACCTTACCCAATCCAACCCAAAGTAATACCAGACCACCGTCTCACTTCCCTCAACATGATTCTGAAGATCTTGAACCCTAAAAACCACTGGAAATTGTTCAAAATTCGATTCTAAAATTTTCCGTTGAGTCAAAGTTCGCAAAAGACGCCATAAGACGCCCTTGAAGATGTTTATGCCTAAAAAGGACTAAAAAAAAGCTAAGTCTTTCTTTTCTTTTTTTGTTCTTTTGCATGTGCGTTTCTTTTAATGTTTTAGTTGTTTACTGACTATTATTAGTCTAATTAGGGTTTATCTTCTAATTTCCGTTATATTTTAGGTTTAAAATTAGATATTATTAGGTTTTTAATAATTAGTAATAGATTATGATTTCGTTTAAGAAAAATAAATCAAATAGAAGTTAATTAGATTTTTGTTTGCAGAAATTTCTGTAATTTTTCTTNCTTTTAATATATATCATATACACAATTAATCATAAAAACATTTCACCCGTTCCATCTCTCTCTTTGACCTAGCCGCCATGGCTTTCCGACCCTCGCCGGAACCCTATCGGCGGGAAACACCACTTACACCAACCGCCCTAAAAAATACACCATAGGACCACTACGAGCCCCTGATTCCACCCCTCTAATCCTTTTACTTCAAATAACTCTTGAGCTTCTCGAATATTCAAGATTTTGTCGCCGGAACCCTAACTCCGGCGAACACAACCTTGCCCAATCCAACCCAAAGTAATACCAGACCACCGTCTCACTTCCCTCAACATGATTCTGAAGATCTTGAACCCTAAAAACCATTGGAAATTGTTCAAAATTCGATTCTAAAATTTTCCGGTGAGTCAAAGTTCGCAAAAGACGCCATAAGACGCCCTTGAAGTTGTTTATGCCTAAAAAAGACTAAAAAAGCTAAGTCTTTCTTTTCTTTTTCTGTTTCTTTGCATGTGCGTTTCTTTTAATGTTTTAGTTGTTTACTGAATATTATTAGTCTAATTAGGATTTATCTTCTAATTTCTGTTATATTTTAGGTTTAAAATTAGATATTATTAGGTTTTTAATAATTAGTAATAGATTCTGATTTCGTTTAAGAAAAATAAATCAAATAGAAGTTAATTAGATTTTTGTTTGCAGAAATTTCTGTAATTTTTCTTGTTTGTTAATATCTGGTTGATAAGGATTGGTTATAGCTGTGGATTTTGATAATGGTTAGTCTAATTACTTAAGTGATTTTGGATTAACTGATAGCAATTGGCATATTTTGGTTAAGCTGTTAGATTTATATTTAGTAGTTAATTAGATTTTTCTTAATTTTTAATCAATTGTGATAATTAGGAGTATTAGTTGGTTAGATAATCCGGCAGTTAAAATGCAGGGGTAAAGGGCAGTAGGGTAATTGGTAAATTCAACTAAGATTCAGGGGTCTTTTGGGTACATTAAAAAGGGCTATTGGTAATAAATCAAAGGAAGTGGGGGTAGTTTGGGTATAGGAAAAGGGCAATGGGGTAGATTTCTAAGAGAAGTGGGGGTAGATAGGGAATTACATTAGGTTAGAAGGTTCTAGATGGGGTAACTGGTATAATTTCTAATAAATAGGGTAGTCAATTGAATAACAAGTTAAAAAATAAGGGAAGAATTGAAATAAAAGAGGGACCAAAGTATAATTAACAAAATTCGAACTTCCCTCCAAATTTAATTCTATAAATAGGCATTGATATGCCTCATTTTAAAAAGGTTTTGAAATCTGAAAAATTATCCTCCAAGTAATATACCATTCTTCCTTCCAAATTTCAAATTCATCTCTTCAAAAAACACAAAAACATTAGAAATTATCAGAAAATTCCTAGAACACCACTGTTTCATTGATCATTAGGCAGAATTGAGTTTGAATATTGATTGCTGAAAATTTCAGAAAGTTTTCTAGTGTAAATCCAAAGGAAGTTGAGGTTGAATCAAATTTGTTTGCCTATCTGCTGGTGTTTCGATTTTCTGAGTCATCCTGGGTATTTTTGGGAGTTGTTTGGACTAATAGCTGGTTGATTGAATTACTGTTGCTGTGATTAGATTCTGAATCTCCTTGTCTTCTCTCTTATTGTCCAGGTACACATTTAAAAGTCATATTGATGTATCATCACATTTGAGCAGTGGAATCCAAAGTCAAGCTGTTTTTTTTTTAAAATATATTAGTCGTATAGGTATTTTCATTCGATTGAATCTATGTAGATATAGAAACTAAATCTGATGATTTGTATTTGATAGGATCAGTTGAGTTTGTACTGGACTGTAATTTTGGACTGTTTTACTATTGTGCTCGGATTATAATGGTATTTGATTTGTGAGAAAATATTAGTAGTATCTAGAATTCCTTGTAATGGTAATTGTATAATTAGACTGTGAAACCTACGGATAATCATTAGCTTTGACTTTTCAGTTGTAGTTATTCTCATTATGAACTCGGTATTAAAATCACATTGATTTCAGATTTTAAATTTTTGATAAGCATTAGTCAGTTAATTTTTGATGATTTTATTGATTTCATATTAAATCTGTTAATTTGCACAGCATTTGTAGGATTCAGGATAATAAATTCGAAAACCAGCACATATAGCTTTATCATAGATTAATTCTAGAATAATAACAATTTAGAGCATATGGAATTTCAGTTTTAGTTAGTTTACTAAATTGAACCGTGGTTGAAATAGACTAAAAGCATGAACATTAGGTTTTTAACTAAATAGATAAATGATTTTCTAAGGCATTGTGAATACAGCGTTTGGCTTCTGAATTCAAAGTAGTTTAACAATACAGTAGGTTTGTGTGTTTGTTTTCATAATAATTTTTGACTATGCAAATTTAATCGTTGTAGTTCACTAATTATACGTAGAGATTCATTAGTTTAGATTTTGACCAAATTATAAGCATCAGATTTGAAATGATGAGTAATAAGCTGAAAGAATCCGAAACTGATTTTAAACGCATAGAATGTTTGGCCCAGTTATTTTGTTCGCACATTGGGCCTGCTTGAAGCCTACTGTTGAAAGGCTTAAATACAGCATACGTATCGGGCTTCTGGGGCCCCAAGTCTAAAACAATATTTGGACTTGTTTGTGTTACACAATAGACTGGATTGTTCATATAACAAATTAATTAGGATTTTCCTTTGTTTTAGAGACAAACCTTTAATAGAAAAATAGTAGTTACTTTTAGATTGTCCTTTTAATAAAATGATGAGATGATCCTAGCCAAATCAAATACATAATTGCGGGGCCCTCAATAATTGCTTACAAAAATACTAGAAATTGGGAGGACCGTTTAGCGAATTTCACGGTCTTCCCCAAAGATAATAAACACGTAGTCACTTTAGGCACGTATGTTAATAATATTACCTTCCCAAATACGGGTGCACATTTATGTGACCCAAATTCAAATCTCAACGAAGTCGAAATGTGTTAAAAAATCACGGGCGTACTGGTACGGCGTGGTTCGAGATACATTTTCACGACGTTGTAATTCTTGTAAATAAATAATAAATATAAAAGCGGTTTATCAATAAAAGCACATAAAAATAGAACATGTATTGAAATCAGATAAAAATCAAATACAATAGTTGAGCGACCGTGCTAGAACCACGGAATCCGAAAATACCTAACACCTTCTCATGGGTTAACAGAATTCCTTATCCGGATTTCTGGTTCGCGGACTGTTAACAGAGTCATATTTTCCTCGGTTTGGGATTCAACCGGTGACTTGGGACACCATTAATCTCCCAAGTGACGACTCTGAATAAATAATAATAAACCCGTTCCGATTGTCCTTTAATTGGAAAAACTCATTTACGCCCTTCACGGGGTGTATTAAAGCATAAAAAGGAGGTGTGACAGGTATCACGGTCATTGAAATGGCTAGCAATTGCTCGTCGGGGAAGGAATCACTTTTCTCAAGGCTGTAATGTGGCCTCCCATCCTCCTCTAAACGAGATAAGTGGTCTGCCACTTGATTTTCACTACCCTTGCGTTCTTGAATCTCTAGATCAAACTCTTGCGATAGAAGCACCCACCGCATCAACCTTGCCATAGAATCCTTTTTGCTCATCAAATACCAAAGCGTCGCATGGTCGATGTGAGAAATCACCTTTGTACCCATCAAATACGGGTGGAACTTCTCCATAGTAAAAATAATAGCAAGTAGCTCCTTTTCGGTCACTGTGTAGTTGACTTTGGCATCATTCATGGTCTTGCTACCATATAGACCGGATGGAAGATTTTGTTGATACAGTGCCCCAAAACTGCTCCAACCGCCATATCACTAGCGTCACACATGAGCTCAAAAGGTAAGCTCCAATCCAGTGGTGATGATAGGATTAGTAGTCAACTTGATCTTTAATAATTCAAATGCCTTCATACAATCTTCGTTGAAATAGAACTTGGCATCCTTATCCAAAAGTTTACAAAATGGGTTTACCACCTTGGAAAAAATCCTTGATGAATCGGTGATAGAACCCCGCATGACCCAAGAAGCTCCCCACTCCCTTCACAGAAGTAGGAGGAGGGAGATTGGAGATCACCTCAATTTTAGCCTTGTCGGCCTCAATACCATGCTTTGAAATTTTGTGGCCAAGGACTATGCCTTCTCGAGACCATGAAGTGACATTTCCCCCAATTCAATACCAAGTTCATCTCCTCACATCTTTCCAAGACCTTATCCAAATTGTTCAAGCAATCATCAAAAGAATTCCCATCCACAGAAAAGTCATCCATGAAGACCTCAAGAATATCCTTCACCATGTCGGTGAAAATAGCCATCATACACCTTTGAAAAGTCACTGGTGCATTACACAACCCAAATGGATTACTTGAGAACGAGAAAGTGCCATAAGGACATGTGAAAGTGGTCTTCTCTTGGTCCTTCGGAGCAATAAGAATTTGATTGTAGCCGGAATATCCATCAAGGAAACAATAGAAAGCACGGTCGGCCAACCTATCTAGCATTTGATCAAGGAAAGGAAGTGGAAAATGATCCTTTCTTGTAACTTTGTTGAGCTTGCGATAGTCCATGCATACTCTCCACCTGGTTATCGTTCTTGTAGGAATCAACTCATTCTTTTCATTTGCAAACATAGTCATGCCCCCTTTCTTTGGGACACATTGCACCGGCGAAGTCCATAAACGATCGAAAATGTGCTAAACAACCCCGGCATCCAACCCCTCTTGCATTGCTTCATTTAGCCTCCTTTGATGTTCAATGGAGAGTTTGGCACCCTCCTCTAAAATAATCTTGTACATGTAAAAGCCGGGGCTTATACCCCGGATATCCACTAATGTCCATCCAATTGCTCTTTTCCTCCTTTGTAGCACCTCCAATGTGGACTCTACCTACATGTTAGTTAAAAAGAGGAAATAATAACCGGTAAAGTTGAAGAAGGACCAAGGAATTCATACCTGAGATGCGGAGGCAATGGCTTTAACTCCAATATGGGAGGCTCCTCGATTGAGGGCTTTGTTGGAGGAGTCTTCCGGTTCTCAAGATACAAGGATAACTTGCGAGGTTCATAAGTGCACGAACCCATTCCTTGCAATGCATTCACACATTCCATATAGCTATCATTCTCCTCATCATCATCAAGATTGAGCAACATGGCTTCCAATTTGTCCTCACATTGATTGTGGCACTAGCATCATCAACAATCATATTGGTCACCAAATCCATGAACGAATAAACTTCATTGATATACGGTTGCCTCCTAGATTTGCACATATGGAAGACCACCTTTTCATCACCCACCCGGAAAGTGAGCTCACTGGTTTCCACATCAACAAGAGCCTTCCCCGTAGCAAGGAAAGGTCTACCAAAAATAATAGGCACCTCATAATCCATTTCACAATCAAGAATCACAAAGTCCGCCGAGAGGATGAACTTGTTAAGACGAACCAACACATCATCAATAATACCCAATGGCCTCTTCATTGTACGATCCACCATTTGCAATCTCATGGATGTAGGTCTTAGTTGCCCAATTCCCAAAGTTTTGAACACCGAATAGGGCATCAAGCTGATACTTGCCTCGATAACACATAAAGCTTTGGCAAAGTCGGCACTCCCAATAGTGCAAGGGATTGAAAGTACCCAGATCTTCCAATTTCGGAGCCATTGAGTGCAAAATAGCACTCACTTGATGTGTCATCTTAATAGTCTCACAATTCATCGATCTTTTCTTGGTTACCAAGTCCTTCATGAACTTTTCATAGCCCGGCATTTGTTCTAAAGCCTCAACCAACAGTACATTGATAGACAAAATCTTCATCATGTCAATAAAATTTTTGAACTGGTTCTCGCTATTTTTCTTTGCAAGCCTTTGAGGGTATGAGAGGGAGGCCTTGTCATTGGTGCCTTAGCCTTTGACACTACTAGTTCTAGCATGTCAATTACGTGTTACCTAGACGAGTTCACTTCTTCTTGTGTCTCCTCTACATTGTCATAAATGTCAATTCTCACTTCTTCATTATCTTAAACCACATAACTTGGAGTTTCATCTTCTTGCACCAACACATCATCATCCACAATTCTTATTTGATTTGAGGTGCCTCCCCACCTTTTCCACTTCTTGTAGTCATGCCCATAGCATGTCCTATGTTATTCCCACCCTTCAGGTTCATCACTATATCACTAGGTAGTTTCCTCTTAGGACGAGTGTTCAAAGCTTGCGAGATTTGGCCCAATTGAACTTCCAAATTGCGAATTGAAGTGTTGTTGGAAGCTAATTGAGCATTGGAGTCAGCGTTCTTCTCCATAATTTGTTTAAACATGTTCTTTATTTGGACCATTTCATTATTAGAATAAATCGGACCTTGGGAAGGATGTGGAGGTGGGTTTCTTGGTTGTTGAAACATTGGAGGCCTTTGAAATCCCGACCCCCGATTCCCTTGGTTATTATTGTACCAACCCCCTTGGTTGTTGCCTCCCCTAATTGCTTTGATTGTTTCCACCCTAATTTCCTTGGTTACCTTGATTATTGTTATTTTCCCAATTGCCTTGATTATTGTTACCACCACTCCAATTGCCTTTTTGGCCTTGATTGTTCCAATTTCCTTGTGACCGCCATTGTTGTTGAGTTTGTCCTTGAGCATTGTTTCTTTGGCCTTGATAATTGTTGACATATTACACTTCTTCTCCTTACTTATTGTATGAATCACCTTTTTCATACCCACTATCATCTTGCATGAATTGTTCCAGATGGATTTGCATTTGTTGACCTTTTTGTCGTCTCTTGTTCATCATCATATTCACACCTATCACATTCACTTGTTTCGGCCCTTAAACCTGTTGAAGCTGAGATTTGGCCAATTGATTTATTGTAGTTGTCAACTCGAAAATAGCTTGCTCTTGATCATGTAGTTCCTTGTGTAGGTGAATGATATTTGGGTCACCTTGAGAAACATTGCCTCTACTTTGCCATGTTGATGAAGTATCTACCATCTCGTCCAAAATTTTACAAGCTTCGGCATAAGGCGTGCTCATGAAGTTCCCACTGGCTAGTTAATTTACCGCACATTGATTTTTTGAGTTGATCCCCCTGTAGAAGGTTTGTTGGATCATGGCCTTAGTCATATCATTATTCATGCACTCTATAACCATTGTACGATATCTTTCCCAAATCTCATGTTATGGCTCATTGGTCTCTTGCTTGAACGTAAGAATCTCATCCCGAAGTGTAGCCATATATCCCGAAGAGAAGAATTTGGCAATGAATTTTTCCACCAACTCATCCCATGTATGTATGGAATGATTGGGCAATCTTTCTAACCATTCCAATGCCTTTCCCCGTACTGAAAAAGGGAAATAGCCTCAACCGCAACGCATCTTCAAAAATATCGGTTTGCTTTTTCCCTCAACAGGTATGGACGAACCCTTTGAGAATCTTGTAAGCATTTTGACTCAGATCCCCGGTGAAGAATCCCCATTGCTCAAGTAATGTAAGCACCATATTGGTGATTCGGAAGTTGCCCGCCCTAATGAGGGGCGAGACTATATCACTCGCGTAACCCTCATTCGGCAATACCCGGTATGCTGCCGCTCTTGGTGGAGCTGGGGGGAACGGGAACATTATAATGAGGCGGTCGTCCTCGCCTATTTGCTTGAAGTTCGGGAAGAACCTCATCTCCTTGATCATCGTCCACTTCCTCCATTCCCAATGGGCTCCTTGTTGAGAGTCATTCTCGTACCTATAATCAATTCAAAAACAAAGTGACTCAGATGGAAAAGAAGATAAATCACACAAAAATCTAGATACATAGCTAAATCCGTTTAATTCCCCAGCAACGGCGCCAAAAATTGATGTCGCCCAAAATCACACCACAAATATAGGTTGTGTCGCGGCCGGAGCAATAATAAAAACCCAACGTGAGTTGGGGTCGAATCTACAGGGAGTTAGATTTTGGATTAGGTATACACCTAGTGTGACTGTAGGATGTGCCCAAGATCGCACTTCTACATATTTTGGTTGTTTTCTACTTCTAATGACTATGCTAATGTTTGCAATTGAAAAGCTAAGAGAACAATATTTTTTGTTTTGATTGTTTTTCAAGTTGGTAAAAGATCTAGGGTCGTGACTTCCACCTAGGTGGTTACTTAACGGGTTGTAAACTTTAGAGTTTGATATGTCGGGCTTGTAATAGAAAAATCACATGCAATTACCCACTCAATACATCTCTGTAGTAAGAGTGATTTTGCCCAATTTGGCTTTCTCAAGTCCAAATGAGTATTGCATCAACAAGTGATAAATACTCAAGTCAGGTTTTACTATTTCTATGTTCAACCCTTTAATTGGGGCTATCAATTTCTTGAGTTCACTACAATTCCTTGTTCGCCACGTTTTTTAGATTTAGTGTCTCTTTCTCAAGTAGAGACTAAGTCAATTAGGCATGAATCAATGTTTGTAACCATTAATTTTTGAATTCAAGCAAGAACTAGGCTAAATATCACTACACCAATAAAAAACAAGCCCTAAATCAAACACCCATTAAGTACCTACACTATGGTTCGGTCACAACCTAGCTATAAATTTAGCTACTCATAAAAAAATGAAGAAATTAAATATGAATCTAAGATAAAATCCAATAATAAACATTCATGAGGGAAAGTCCGCCCAATTATGATAGAACAAAGAAGAAATAGATGATTAAGAGAAGAAAATTTATGTTAAAATGTTAAATACTACAATGTTACCTAGTACAGTAAAGAAAAACGGCTCAGGTGCTCCCTACTTACAAAACTTAACCTAAAAATGACAAAAAATTTTATTTATACTAAGTTAAAAATATCTTTAAAAATTGCCCCTGCAGCGGATGTGCGGCAGCACAATTATGTGTGCGGTCCGCACATTGCGACTTGGCTTGACAGGTTCCAGTTCTACGGCCGCGCAATTCTGGATCGCGATCGCACTCCTTCAACTTTTTTGGAACACACATTTATGAGTGCGGCCGCACTCTTTCTTCTACACCCGCACAATTATAGTGTGGTCCGCACTTCTTGACCTTGGGCTTTGGCAATATGGGACTTCTGCGGACCGCACATTTCTGAGTGCGGTCGCGCTCTTGATTATGCTGCCGCACAAAAATGGTGTGGTACGCATTTCTTCTTAACTTTAAAATCCCATCTCTCCGAACTTTATCTTCTACGGCCGCACCATAATTGGGTGGTCCGCACTTTGCAGAGCATTTCTTGTCTAAGGTTTCCTTCATGATCTACGGCCGCACTCAATATTGTGCGGTCTGCACAGTGCCCTTTTAGCCTAGTTTTTTGTATTTATTCAAAATTATTCCTTCTTGAGTTGATTTTCATCCCTTTAGCTCATATTCTAACACTCCTGCAAGCAAGCATATTTCACTAGTTTTTCGGAACATCTTTAAGCAATTTTGAGCTAACACGAAAGTAAAAGAGTGCAAATAAGTAGTCAAAATCTCTACTTATCACATCCTACAAAGAAAAAATAGGATCAGAGAAGCGCTAGAATATGTTGACGGTGCTTTGTAAATTGCTAACGATGCTTTATGAGTCGCTATTGATAACAACATGAACCACTAATGGCGCTAACGATGCTTTGAGAACCTCTAATAGCGCCCTGTGAACCGTTAACACCACTTTCCGAAGCGCTAATAGAGATTTATTAACCACTAAGTACATGAACTGCTAGTGGCGCTAAAGGAGATTTATGAGCAACTAACGACACTTTATGAACCGGTAACGGTGCTTTGTAGTGGTTCTAATGACACTTCGAGGGCCGCTAATGGTGCTTTGTGAATCGCTAACGACGCTTTGTGAACCACTAACAGTGTGAACCGCCAATGCTGCTTTGTGAATCGCTAATGAGGCTTTGTAACAGTGTAAATTGCTAATAGCGCTAATGCTGCTTTATGAGCCACTAACGGCACTTTATGAACCACTAACAATACTTTGTAAACCACCAATAGTGCTTTGTGAACAGCTAACAGTGCTTTGCGAAAAGCTAACGGCATGAATGGTTAACGATGCTAACGATATTTTTCAATGATTAACGGTGCTTTGTGAAACGGTAATAGTGCATAGTGAACCGTAAAGGTAAAAATTATCTTTCAAAGGCGTTAAGTATGTAAAAAATGTCTTTAAGATGAATTAAGTACGTAAAAACTAAATTTAACTCATGTAATTACGTAAAAATTACCTTTAAGACGCGTTAAATACGTAAAAATTAAATTTCTTATGTGTTATGTATGTAATTTGCGTTTAAGACATGTTAAGTATGTAAAAGTTTCCAAAAGACACGTTAACAACAACAACAACAACAACAACTCAGTGTATTCCCACAAGTGGGGTCTGGGGAGGGTAATATGTATGCAGACCTTACCCCTACCCCGTAGGGCAGAGAGGCTGTTTCCAGGTGACCCTCGGCCCAAAAGACACGTTAAGTACGTAAAATTACCATTAAGATAAAAATTGCATTTAGTACGCGTTAAGTATGTTAAAACTACCTTTAAGACACATTAAGTACGTAATAACTATCTTTAAGACGCGTTAAATACGTAAAAATTAAATTTCTTATGTGTTATGTATGTAATTTGCGTTTAAGACGTGTTAAGTGTGTAAAATTACCTTTAAGATGCATTAATTGCGTAAAAATTACCTTTAAGACGCATTAACTACGTAAACATTATTTTTAAGAAGCGTTAAGTACGTAAAAATTGCCTTTAAGACGCGTTGAGTACGTAAAAAACTGCCTTTAAAACGCGTTAAGTACGTAAAAACTATATTAACACGCGTTAAGTATGTGAATTGTTTTAAGATGCATTAAGTACAGTGATGTAGCCATACAATGCCAAGGATGGTCAAGTGGAACACTCTTTGGCGGATGATTATACTGTGTGTGTGTATATATATATATATAATTTTATATGGCTATATATTATATTTTGAATACCCTTGACACAATTGAGTGAGGTAATCCAACAATCAAGAGTGTTCAAAGTGAGGTATTGTTCACGGTTTGAATTCCTATCATTTTTATTTGATCATTTTGTTTGCCAAAACAAAATAAAGACCACCATGTGTGGTCTATTTGACTCTTTTTCAATCTAATTTTTTTTAATAAATAACTCTTACAACTTAAAATTTGGGTAAAACAAACAACTAATCTTAAAAATAATTTCTTAAACAGTGTTTATAATTTAAAAGTCAAGCTCTACAAAAATTCACTATATACTCCAAACCCTCTTGAATCTCTATTCTCTTTGGTTTCATGTTTACTTTACTAGTAAACTTACTTTTATTTTCTTGTTTATGTTATTTGATTTAGGATACTATAATCCTTTTGCAAGTTTTTTACTACTTAGCTAAATATTGCGTAATTTGATTTAAAATTTTGATGCACCTACTCATCAAAAAATTTATTCACTAGTTAAGTACGTAAAGATTGCCTTTAAGACGTGTTACGAGCATATACATTATTTTTAAGACGCGTGAAGTACGGAAAAATTGTCTTTAAGACGCATTAAGTATGTAAAAAATGTCTTGTTGCTTAAATTTATTATGCCACAAATCCATGCAGCAAGATGGTGCGGTTTTAAATTCCTTAAGGACAAAGATTAATTACTGTCGATTTTTCTTGTGCCCAAATCTATATTTTTCTAACAAATTGAAGCTAAAATCTATTCTGCTATTAACAATTAAAAAAAGAGTGAAGCATATCCAATGTCAAAATGAAAAAATAAGGGATTTTTATTGATCGTTCTTAATTGTGATCCCAAAGAAAAAGGAACACAAATTGGTCTTGATTGTTCTGGTTCACTAGGAGTCGTGGAAGGAAGTTTCCAGTAGAACCTATGTGTTTTAACGTAAGCATGTGGGAGCGTCAGCCCTAATCAAGGGCTTAAATAAATTATAAATTGAAATATAGGGAGTATTTTTTTCTTTTCTTTTTTCCAATTAATCCAATCTGTTGACAACCGCCACGTGTACACTCTCTTTCATCAACGGCCAAGGTCTTTCTAATTGTAATCTCAAGGCCAAGATATTTTACAATATTTATTTATACCCACAAACTTCTAAAACCCTACTACTACTGAGTAGTGAGTACTGACTGAGCTCGGGTTTAAGGAAAAGTTCTCCTCAACACAACAACGGTACGTTTTTTCTTCTGCAAAATTCCTCCTATATATCTGTCTCCCGGTGCATTGATTGTTATTATTTCAATTTGTTGCCACAGTTGTTTAGGTTTAGTCAAAAGGTTAGGGTTTTAGCCATTTCCATTCTGTTTCTTGAACACCAGTACTAGTTTACTACAATAAGTCTTGGTTTTGGATTTTTTCACTTTTTATATGATCCTTTTTAACTAGTTATGCCAGCTCCTGTCGATTGAAAATTCTCATTTTGGATATAAATAGTGAGCATATTTGGATGCGGATTGTTGGTACTAAAGAGGTCGTCTTTTTAATTGTTTTGTTGGTGGGGATTGGTGGATTTTTTTGATTGATAGATTGATTAGTTCATGACCTGTTTATTTTAGTGATTTCCTGCTTTTAGTTGTATGAAAAATGTGGAATATTTGATATGTCCCTTCACGCTATTTTATATGATTGTCTTTGACTGAACATGTTACTTTGAGCTAGTTATGATATTCTTGCAAGTGGAAGAAAATATCGAAATAATGGTTGGAAAGTTAATTTGAATGTGTTTGATATCAGAATGAATTTGAATTCTTGAAGTTGTGAAAGTTGTATTGAATATTGTTTTTAACGGGATGGATCACATATTTTGGGACGTTCCAAAATGGAAAGACTGTCATATAAATTGGGACGAAAGGAAAATGACTTAGAGAAAAGTAAAGATCCATTCTTTTTCTTTTTTGCACTAGTTCAAAATATCCAGTGCCTTTCAGCAGTTTATGGTGGAATTGAAATTGATTCTACGACCAAAAATTTCTTCTGTATCTAACATCTTAATGTTTATTTTAATGTTGATGTTTAATACTGACTCTTGGTGTTCTGTTCTTTTCACAGGTTTAAAGATGGCTTTTGTCAATAAAATTAGAAATATGCTTAAACAGAGTGTTAGCAGGCACGCGAACTTGGCACTGTGTGCCTCTAGAACATCACTTTACCAGGCTATAAGAAGCATGTCTTCTTCAAAGCTTTTTGTTGGAGGTAAAAGGATTTTGTTCCCCGTTGTACGAAGTTTCTACTTTCTATGTTCTTTTTGTTGCTCTATAATTGTCAATTATTGACTGCAGGTCTCTCATGGGGCACTGATGAAACCTCTCTGAAAGAGGCATTCTCACAACATGGTGAAGTGATTGAAGGTATTTGTCTTGTGAATTTACCTCTGTTAATGTAAATTTACAGTGGACTCCATAAGTGTGGTTCACAGAGCCTATGAAATTAATTTTTGCTCTGAAAAAATTAGAATATATATCACTGAAATTGAAGAAAGGATAATATCTGTCGTTCGTGCAGCTAGAGTTATTATGGACCGTGACACCGGAAGATCCAGAGGATTTGGCTTTGTTAGTTTTACGTCAACTGAAGAAGCCGCAAGTGCATTGACTGCCTTGGATGGCCAGGTAAGTATGTCCAAGTTTCTTTCTGAACTGCTGGTGAGAGTAGAGTTATTCTCGAAGAATGACAAACACCTTCAGCTTTTTTATCCCCCTTCACTTTTTGGTGCCTTTCTTTCATATTGTCACCCTATCTTTTGTCTATTTCTTCAGTCAAATGAGATAATTTTTTTCGAACTAGCTTTTTGGGACCAGGATCAGGTGATATTTCTTATTTTACTTTTCAGGATCTCCATGGGAGACAGATAAGGGTTAATTATGCCACAGAAAAGCCTCGTGGCAGTTTTGGGGGTGGTTATGGTAGCGGTGGTGGATATGGTGGGGGAGATGGAAGTTTTGCAGGTGCTGGAGGTTATGCATCCAGCAATTATGGAGGTGGTGGTAACTACGGTACCAACAACAGTTATCCTGCAAGTGGCGGCAACTATGGTGGAGGACTGGGGTATGGTAGTGGTGAAGGTGGCAATGATGCTGGAGGTGTCAGACAAGGCAGTTTTGGGGGTGGATATGGTGATGGGAATAGTGGAAATTACAACGCTGATTTCACACAGGGTTTGGTGAACAATGGCGTCGAAGAACAGCTTAGTGCGGACCAAGGGACTGAATCTGTAAACAGTGATTTCACACCGGGTGCAGAAGGAAGTTACAGGGATGACGATGATGAGCCAAATGGCTATGCCAACTCCAGGGGTTGATAATATGTCCTTTCATGCCATTCAAGAACTTCGCTTCCGGCACTTACATGTTCAGAACATGTGTTGAGACAACAAAAGTATATTCTATTTCCAGCAGGCTATTGATTGCGTAGTTTATCTAGTTTTATGTTTGTGTAGGATCAAACTGTAACTTCTTTTACCATCTTTGTTCTTTCTTTTCAAACGGTGTTCATTTTGGAGCTCTCCAAGTACTGATTTTAAGCATTGTGCAGTGCTAATCTTTTGCAACTCTTTCGTTTCTTTAGATGCTTAGTGGTGTGAGCAAAGTGTATGATTACATGATCATGGTAGAAATAGATGAGAAAAAGGCGTTTGCTTGGTACATTTATTGACCTTTTCGCTAAAATGAGATTAAGGCATATGGGGGTGTACTTGATCTGAAATTTGAACAAGAAATAGATGTTGTGCATGTTAAATTTATTAGATCCCATAATTAACAAGTGGATGTATTTCTTTACTTTACAGTTGGTAGAGTTAAACACATACTTGGATCTTCAAGCTGTTTTGTTACTTTTACGTGATAAAGTTCTAGACTCTCATAACTTGCTGATTACATGCGAGTTTCAATGGCTGCTTATTGTTACTAAAAACATAGATAATTAATCAGTTCAACAAATGGGAGCCATTTCTTTGGTCGGTGAGAAAAATTCCTTGAAATTTTCAGACTGAAACTACAAGCAACAGCATCAAAGAATTTCTAGCTTCGACTTCCTGGAGGAAAGGATAATGGAAATACAAGGTTGTGGAGTCTCCACAAATACATAGTCCTCTTGGGTTGGACATCAATTGCTATCTAATATCAACTTGGCACAATACTACAGAGCCTTCTCTATTTTTCCTCCTTACCCGTTTCGGGTCCCCCTCCCCCCTGCTTCTGTCTTTTTCTTTGGGTTTTTTTTTTGTGGGTGGGTG
>MU725431.1:53321-69134 GCA_026770625.1 Nicotiana glauca
CAGCCTCTCGTTGAGAAATACAGGTGTCCCCGTATCGTTCCACGAGACTCTACTAAACCGGCTCATGACTCATAAGGCCTAGTAACCTAGGCTCTGATACCAACTTGTCACGACCCCAAACCCGGTCGTGATGGCGCCCAACACTAATGCTAAGCCCGACCATTCTCTCTCTCAACCCGAGCATGAAGCTCAAACCAATTAATTAAATACTTAAATCAATTATCAATACTCATAGTTGAAATACTCAAATAAAAACAATACGAAATACTAACATAAACTGTAATTCCCAAAGACCTGGGTCATGAGTCTAGGGCCTCTAAATAATACAGAGTCAAGAATCCTCAAACAATTAAATATGTTCTAAAGTACGGAAATAATAAAGGAATAGGGGAGGAGTCTGGTCCTGCGGACGTCAAGCAGCTACCTCGACAACTCCTGGAAATTCTGGAAACAGCAACTAGCTTAACTAAGCTCCCGAAGTAACTGAATCTGCACACAAGGTGCAGGGAGTAGAGTGATTACTTCCAACTCAGTGGTACTAGGCATGTATAATGTCTGACAGTAAGAAATCCCAAATATAGCACAATGCAAAGCTATAACTAATCAGTCTACACATTCATCAATAAAACATCATCAGGTATTGACAGGTAGAACAAATAAATAATAATGCATGAATGCAATGCAATGCACATGACCGCTATGACGCGTAGCCCGATCCATTTAACGTCGACGGCGCTCACTAGGGGTATGTACAGACTCCGGAGGGGCTCCTACAGCCCAAGCACAATATATTCATAGCATTCGCTGCAGCGTGCAGCCCGATCCACCATCAGTCCATATATATATATATATATATATGTATGTATGTATGCATGCAAGCCTCCAGGCACAGTCAAAATTATCATTTAAGTTCCAATTATTAGGAATTTCAGATTTAGTGCTTAAAATCTCAGAATTTTACTATTCATTACTAGACAGTGTTCATCTTAGGACTGATATCATGAAAATTTGCTAATATCATAGAAACAGTGATAATAATCCCTAAGGGATCCAAATAATCGGCATTCAGCCCAAATATGATCATAATAATCCAAGTAGGATGTTCATCAATCAATTTCTAACCAATAACATAGTACAACGTCACTCGGGCAGACTAAGTCATAGTCCCCGATCACAAACGACCCCGCACTCGCCGTAGAGTACGTGTCTCGCCTCAATATAGCATCACAGTGTGATATACCGGGGTTTCAAACCCTCAGGTCATCATCCACATCTATTACTCACCTCTAGTCGGCCCAAAGTCTTGCTCGCTATGCCCTTGCCTCTCAAATTGGCTTCCTCGTGCGTCGAATCTGACCAAAAATCACACAAACATCGATGAAGCTCGATTTCTAAAAGACTGAGTTTTAGCCATACATATCTGAAATTCGCCCCTTAATGATACTACAATGATCCAATACAATTATGTAACTTCAATCTACAATACAACATTCAATAGGGCCAATATTAGTAATAAATCCCATAATTTGTGCCATTTAGGCCTACTATCAAACATATTGTAGGCATAGATATTTACACCTCATGACTATAGTATTGGTTCCTCCAACTATCACCATTAACCAACAATTCATCTCACTATCATTCTTTAGCAATTTATACTCCTAACATCACGTGTGTGATCAACCATTCACACCCAAACCAACAAAATTCCATCAAATATACACATTTAAATCCCTACCATGTTCATGTATTTAAATTGGGAATTTATGGTGTCCAATCACTATACAATAAGTTGTAATACATGATTCATACTCATAATTCCATAATAACTTCATATATGTAAGTCTAAGATGTAGGTTTACCTCTTGTAGACCAAATCTTGAAAGACAACTTTGGGGTGTTCTTGAGATTTTGAAGAAATCCTATGAAATCCAATCAAAAATCATGTTATAACTTGTGATTGAGAAGTGAAATCACCATGAAAACACACTTAAAATCTCACCTTAGGTGTGAAATTGGATGCCTTGGTCGAGTTGGGGTGTAAGGGAACCCTAAGCTTGAGAAATGACTCAATTTCTCTTCCGGTCCTTAAGGTACTTAAAAACGCTCCAGGCGCGCAAACTTTTGCATAGTTCGCGCGTCGGAGGCAGAATACTCAGCAAAACGCGCGAACTTTCGCAAAATTCGCGCACTGTTCGCGCAAGTGACACCTGACCAGTAAAATCTTCATAACTTCTTGTATACATCTCCAAATGATAAACGGTTTGTTGCGTTGGAAACTAGACTCAAAGGGCTTTAATTTGATAGGCTGTGAATCACCCAAATCCTTATATAACGGGATATATGATCGTCCAAAGTGATGTCTTGTGCACACTCATTTACAACTTTCGTTTATTATGAAATTTTCCAACTTTAAAAGCTCCCGTTAACCATCCGAAATCACCCTGAGGCCCCCGGGACCTCAACCAAAAATACCAACACCTCCTAAAATATCATAAGAACTTGTTCCAATCGTCAAAATGCATCAAACAACGCCAAGACCATCAAATTACATCGAATTCAAGCCTAAGTTCTTCTAAAACTTCCAAAACACGCATTTGATCAAAAACCCAACCAAACCACGTCCGAATGACCTGAAATTTTGTACACATATTCCAAATCACCTAACGAAACTACAGAAACTCTCGAAATTCCATTCCGACCCTCGGATCAAAATCTCACCTATCAACCGGAATTCGCCGAAATTCAACCTTCGCCAATTCAAGCCTAATTCTACATCGGACCTCCAAATTCAATTCCGATTTCACTCCTAAGTCACAAATCATCCCCCGAAGATACCCGAACTATCGGAACTCACATCCGAGCCCTCTAACTATATAGTCAACTTCCGGTTGACTTTTTCCAAAACAAGCTTCCTTCAAAAAGGCTAAGTGCCATATTTCCAACTAAAATCAATCCAATTCTACTCGATCACCTCAAATACTGATATTGAAACATAGAGAATCATATTGTGGGGGAAACGGGGTGGTAACTCATAAGATGACGGGTCGGGTCGTCACACTTAAGTTATTATATAGTATATATTCCTAATTACAATGCTTCTTTGGATTCAATAGAGCGGAAAAATGATTAAGTTTCAGACAAACAAAGATTTCAGACACATCTAAGTGTATAAGAATTTGTGGCATCGACAGTCCACATTGCATTTGGATTTCGATGCGAACGGCCAAATGTTAAGCACTACTCGTCGGATGTCGTGACATGCACGAGCTAATAAATTGCGTTTAAAGAAATTTATGATGAGCATTGCTCGTCCAGGGATGTCGTGACATTCACGTGCTAAAGAAATTTATGCCCTACTCTCACAGCAAATGTCACGACCCAAAATGCACTATAGATCGTGATGGCGCCTAACACCATCGTCAGGCAAACCAACGACGATGGATCAACTTAGTTACTCATTTTAGTATTTTGAAATCATAATTTTCATTAATTAAATAGCGTAAAATAGAATTTATAGTGTAGATTGATAATAATCATGTGAATTACCATGCTAAACATCTAGTAGGAACCCCCAAAATCCGTTGTCACAAGTGCATGAGCATCTATTAATAGGTACAATAATAATACAACATCCGTCTGAAATACAAGTTAGACGGGGAGTATAAATAACTCTGATGGAGACTCTATATGCTGCGGATAGTAACAAGCAAGTGAAGCTCATTGTATAGCCCCCGCAACAGCCGCGCCTCTGCACCTGAGGATCACCTAAAATAATTATGTATACATACACAATAAGTGCAACATGAGTACGTAAATCAACGCATACTTAGTAAGTATCTTGCCTAACCCAAGAGAAGTAGTGACGAGGGGTCGACACCGACACTTACTAGTGGGACCACTATGACAGATATAGTAAGACGTAAACAAATGTGGGGTAGAGTGAACAAACGAAATAAACAAGTATAAATACGGGGTACAATCCTCCTCTCGACAGCAAACTCAAACTCTCGATTAGCAGTTACTTCCTCAATCAGAGTGTGTGTGTGTATGTGTGTGTATATATATTTATAATGGACCTCACCAGATAGATTGTCATGATTCAAATCAGGAAAGGACCAGATACATTGGCTTCTTGACAAAAATAACGCACGAATTCATAGGAGTATTTTATAGAAAAGCCGAGGCGTATGATCTGATCTCATCATAATCTAGTACATAACTATAGATACATCAATTATATTGCCAAGGTGAACGGTCCACTCATATGAGAGTGTGATACATAATTTTGCTAAGGCATACGACTCAATCCCATCAACTGTGCGCACTGTCGAGGGTCGAACGACAAAAATCATAGATGTACCCTTTTTTCAATAATAATTATGAAGTTATTTTCTCTAATCTTTAACTTTTGTTCTTTGGAACAAATAATTTTAATTGCACTAGAAAAGATATGAGCATTCGGCTTGCTTAGTATTGCTGAAAAACAAGCAATAAACAAATAATAAAAAAATTACACTATGTGTAAGATCGAAATGTATCATCCATATTCTTTAATTTATAGAAGCTTTTATTATGTTCATTTGCAATATTAATTTTATTTCTTACTGCCAATAGTTCGAATTGTTGGCAAACTTAATGCTCCAATGAACAATCATAAATAACTAATTGGGTGTGTGCTTAAGTTGTTATATAGTACATATTCCTAATCTAGATATGAGATGCAATGCTTCTTTTGATTCAATAGAGCAGAAAAATGATTAAGTTTCAGACACGTCTAAGTGTATAAGAATTTGTGGCATCGATAGTCCGCATTGCATTTGGATTTCGATGCGAACGGCCAAATGTTGAGCACTGCTCGTCCAGGGATGTGGATGTCGTGACATGCACGAGCTAATAAATTGCGTTTAAAGAAATTTATGCTGAGCGTTGCTCGTCCAGGGATGTCGTGACATGCACGTGCTAACGAAATTTATGCCCTACTCTCACAGGAAGTGTCACGACCCAAAATTTACTATAGATCATGATGGGCCTAACACCGTTGTCAGGCAAGCCAACGATGATGGATCAACTTAGTTACTCATTTTAGCCTTTTTGAATCATAATTTTCATTAATTAAATAGCGTAAAATAGAATTTATAGTGTAGATTGATAATAATCATGTGAATTACCATGCTAAACATCTAGTAGGAACCCCCAAAATCCGGTGTCACAAGTGCATGAGCATCTATTAATAGGTACAACAATAATACAACACTCGTATGAAATACAAATTAGACGGGGAGTATAAATAACTCTGATGGAGATTCTGTATGCTGCAGATCATAACAAGAAAGTGAAGCTCATCGTATAGCCCCTGCAACAGCCGCGCCTCTGCACCTGAGGATCACCGGAACTAATTATGTATACATACACAATAAGTGCAACATGAGTACATAAATCAACGTGTACTTAGTAAGTATCTAGCCTTACTCCATATAAGTAGTGACGAGGGGTCGACATCAACACTTACTAGTGGATCTAATAAAACAGATACAGTAAGACGTAAACAGACATGGGATAGAGTAAACAAACGAAATAAACAAGTATAAATGCGGGGTACAATCCTCCTATCAACCGCAAACTCAAACTCTCGATTAGCAGTTACTTCCTCAATCGGAGTGTGTGTGTATATATATAATGGACCTCACCAGATGGATTTTCATGATTCAAATCAGGAAAGGTCCAGATACATTGAGTATTTTATAGAAAAGCCGAGGCGTACGACTCGATCTCATCATAATCCAGTACATAACTATAGATACATCAATTATATTGCTAAGGCGAATGATCCGCTCATATGAGAGTGTGATACATAATTTTGCTGAGGCATACGACTCAATCCTATCAATTGTGCGCACTACCAAGGGTCGAACGACAAAAATCATAGATGTATCTATTATATTACCGAGGAAAACTGCCGGACCCTATTATAAAAAAAGCTTTATCGGTCACGAATAGACGTGTGAGTTATATATTTTAAGGGAACCTTCCGATGAAAATGCATAACGCGGAAGAAATTCGTAAGAAGAGTACAATTATTCCCTGGCTAATCACGAAACCCATCAAATCTCTACTATCGCAAGTCTACCGCTCTACGCATGTGTAGTCTCAAGTCGTAATGCGAAATAAAGGAATTAAACGAGCAAAGATAACCCCTATAGTACAATTATAATATGGTGTAAATCTAAGGCTACCCAAAAAATAGCATGAATCTAGCCACGTTTGGACTCTCGTCACCTCTTGCGTACGCAACCCCTGCAACAAGTATGACATATCACATATCGAAGTTCCATAACCAGCTCCAAAGCCTCCATAACACCTCAAACCGGTGCTCGTCCTTCCAAAACTAGTCAAACAATATGCAAACAAATAGAAATATACTTTAATAACCATAATTAATCAATTTATAAAAATTCTCAACTCCGCTCGAAAAGTCAATAAAGTCAACCCTCTAGTCCACTCCTGGATTCCAAAAATTATCGAAAATAATTATTACCCATAATTTATATAGCATATATTTAGAAAATCATCTAATTTCATCCATGAATTGACCCTCAAACCAAATATTTACCATCTCATGACTTTGGGACTCAAAATCCCAATTTGTACAATCCAAACACGGATAAAAATAATAACCCCAATTGAACAAAATTTGCGGGACCTTTTTTCTCCTAAATAAGACTTCTCGTACTTTCTTTTACTGATTATGACTTACGGGATAGGTTGGTTTGGGATTTGGAAGAGTTTGTATTGAAGTCGGAACACTTGGTTCCTTAAGGTTGGCTTAAAAGGCCAAGTTTGACTTCGGTCAATATTTAGAGTAAACGACCTCAGAATTGGAATTTGAAGGTCCCAACAGGTTCGTATGATGATTTCAAACTTGGGTGTATGATCGAGTCAGGTTTGGATGAACCGGGAGCGTTTTAGCGCCTAATAGTGAAAGTTGTCTCTTAAAGGTTTTTAGAAGTTTTTAAAATTTGGTTTGGAGCGGGGTTTTGTGATATCGAGGTCCAAATAGAATTTCGAGATTGGGAATCGGTCTGTAACGTCATTTAAGAATTGCACGCAAATTTTTGTGTCATTCCGAGTAGTATAAGTACGTTTCGACCCATTGAAAGTAAATTGAAGAACTTGAAGCTCTTAAGTTTGATTCAATTGCTTTTAGGGTTTGATTCTTAGTTTTAATGTTGTTTCGGGTGTACTGAGAGTTTGAGCGAATCCGTTTTACAATTCCAAACTTATTGGTATGTTTGAGCGGGGCCCTGGGATGCCCGAGTGCCAATCGAACGAGGCTCGAACCAAGTTGAGAATTTGGAACCACATCTGAGTGCACCAGATCTGTCATAACTACACCTACGATTGGTCAGCCGCAGGTGCGAGCCATGATGCACAGAAGCGGTCCAGGAGGGGCAGGCTAGGCTTCGCAAGTACGACCCTCCTTTCACAAAAGCGACACCGCAGATGCGGCCCTCTGACCCAGGTGCGACGCCAGCCAACCCAGCCATTTCCACAGAAGCAGAAACTTGTCCGCAAAAGCGAGGGCGCAGATGCGTCCCACTGACCGCAGGTGCAGAAAAGCTGGAGGCAGTGCACTTCATTTAATACGGGACTTAGGCATTTTTGACTCGTTTTTACTCCATTGTTGGACAATTTTTGGAGCTTTTTGAGAGGGATTTACATCTAGTTTTGGAGGTAAGTAGTTTATATCATATATGAGTTAAATACTTAGATTATGGGTAGATTAACATGTAAAAATTAGTAAAAATCATGGGTTTTGAGGAAAACATAGAGGTTTGATAAAAATGGAGTTTTACCACGAAAATGGTTGTGGAACTTAGTGAAAATCATATATTTATATTCCTAAGGTTATGGGTAATAATTTCCTTTGAAAATTTCTGGAACCCAGGCACGTGGTTCTGGTGATGAATTTTAGGAATCTTGCCTTTGGGGTTGGGTAATCACTTTAATAGTTAGAATATGAACTTTTGAACTTATATTGATTGGTTTTTACACTATTTGAATAGTTTTGGATTGTTTGGCTCTGATTTGAGGGTTTGAGCGCATTTTTGAATTTGGTAGTAGGTTTTGAGGCGAGATAAGTCTCTTTTCTAACCTTGTAAGAGGAAAATTTTCCCATAAGTGAACTTAATTAATATATGATTATTTGTGGGGGCTACGTGCGCACGAAGTGACGAGAGTCCATATGTAGCTACTATTTCTGTTATGTCTGGGCAGTTTTAGGTTTACACCATGCTCTGTGAACACTATTATTTGATTATACGTGCTAATTGCAACAAAAGGAAGTAAGTTGAGGATTTCTAAGGATTTAAAGGCTTTAAGTTGAATTGTCCTCATTTTTAAAAGAATCAAGAAAGGATTATGATTTCAATAATAAATTATACTTGACCGCGTCACACGCATGATCCGCGAGCGGGGTATTTCCTTAAATTTATGTTTGACCGCGTCGCATGTATGATTCACGAGCGGGGTGAATAGATGCATCTATGGTTCGCGTCGTTAGATCCTTGGCAGTGAACATTTTATATTTATATGTTGGATCGAGTCGAATGTCCTCGGTGGTATTTGTGTGTGATAATATAACTGGAGCCCTTTATAATTTGCACAACTTGCTGGTTGAAAGTTCACTTATTTTAATGAAGAAAGTGCCTTGGATTCTAAAATAAGATGGAAGGATTTTTCAGTTATTATTCTTGTTCTGACTTATTATCATCTAAATACATTATGATTAAATTTAGAACTTCATATTATTATATTGTTGGCCCTAGTAAGTGTCGGAGTCGACCCCTCGTCACTATTTCTTCAAGGTTAACGAGATACTTATTGGGTACATATTTTTATGTACTCACGCTAAATTTCTGTACTTGATTGTGCAGGATTTGAGGTAGGTGCATCTGGTCACCATTCCGATGCGTAGATCGAATTCCCCTTTCGAGGCTTCACGGTGAGCTGGCTTCTAAGCTGTCCTGCAGCAGATGGAATCTTCTTTATATTATACTTTCTGTCTATTTCCTTCTAGACAATAGACAAGTATTCTTTTGTATATTCTACTAGATGCCCACATACTTGTGACATCAGGTCTTGGCACACACACTAGTAGACTTATGATTTTGGATTTGCTAACATGATTTTAATTTTACTGAATTACTTCCACTTAAATTGTGCTTTATTTGCAAACCCATAAACCTTGATTAAATGAGAAAAATAACATTCACTTAGTAATTATTTAAAACGAAAAACCACTATATTGATTTAATGTTGTCTTGCCTAACAATGGCGTTGGGTGCCATCACGACCTGAAATGGAAATTGGGTCGTGACAACATGGTAACAGAGCACTAGTTTTACATAGGTCTCACAAGTTATGAGTAGGCGTGGTAGAGTCTTGAGGATCGGTACGGATATGTCTGTACTTATCTTCGAGAGGTTATAGGGTGTTAGGAAACTACTCTTTATTCATCTTCTATCATATAGTTGATGGTATACTAAATCTACTTCTTCTATTCTCTCACAGATGGTGAGGACGCGTACAATGGACATTCAAGACTCGAGAGGACCTGCTCCCCCCTCCCCCTTGCTAACGGTCGAGGCAGAGGCTGGGGGAGGGTACCGACCCGAGGTAAGGGACGAGGGCATCCTAGAGCTTCCCTAATAGCACCACCAGTGGATCCAGTAGAGGATCCCATCATGGAGGAGCAGGGTGAGGTGTATGTTCCAGATCCATCCCTGGTAGATTTCATGATGGCACAGGGCTTTCAGGAGGTCATGGGTCGTATTCTGCGGTTCATGGACACTATGACTCAAGTTGGTTTATTTCCAGCAGACCCAGCCACATATTAGGCGGGAGGGGGAGCACACCCCCTACTGCTCAGGCTCCTGGGCACGCAACTGCAGTATATCAGACTATAGGCACACTACTTGTAGGCGTGGCCCAGCTAGTTGCAACGGGTGTACCTAAGCCTAGACTAGCTGCGATCGGGGAGCCGTTGAAGCTCTTTGACATATGGACTAGGCTACACCCTCCTGTATTCGGAGGTGAGTGACACGAGGACCCCCAGGACTTCATTGATAGGTGCAGGGACAGACTGCATAACTTGAGGATATTAGAGTTGCATGGGGTATATTTCACTACTTTCTAGTTGGAGGGCATGGCCTGCAGATGGTGGCAGTCTTATCTTCAAGGCAGGCCAGTGAGTTCTCCTTTTATGACTTGAGACCAATTTACACGGCTTCTATTGGACAGGTATATTCACCCTCTATAGGGAAGAGTTGCGGTGTCAGTTTGAGCAGCTCGAGTAGGGTCAAATGTCTGTGACTGATGATGACGTGATATTTTCTGAGTTGTCTTGCCATGCACTTATGATACTTCTTACAGATATAGAGAGAGTGTGGAGATTTATTGTAAGATTGCACCCCAATATTCGGGCTAGCATGGCCCGAGAGGTTGAGATGGGTACTGATTATCAGTTAGTGGTGGAGATTGCTCAGAGGATTGAGGGTTATCTCCACAAGAGTAAAGATAGGATGCAGCAGGACAAGAGGACCCGATTCTGTGGAGAGTTTAGAGGTGCCCCGACTAGGGGCGGAGGTCAGTTTGAGAGGTGTCATCCTAGCAAGCCTACGTATCTAGCACTACCACCACCTCGTCGGGGTTCTCTTGCGTGACTCTATTTTAGCGCTATGCCAAAGAGTTCTTATCGCCCACCAGTTCATCAGGGTTCTTTTAGTGCCATGCTAGAGAGTTCATACTGCCCACCAGTCATTCAGGGTTCTTCTAATGGGTATTCAGGCTGTCAGGTTCAGACTTTGATAAAGCAGTCTATAGTACCGAGAGGTTGTTACGAGTGTGGAGATTCGGGTCACATGAAGAGGACCTGACCCAAACTTTTGGGCAAGGAAGTATAAGAGGGTCATCAACCCATGATTGTAGCACCAGCCGCCCGACCACCCACCGGTGGGGGATAGGCTATTAAGGGTCGTCCTAGAGGTGGAGTCCAGGCAGGGAGAGGTCGGCCAACTATTATTCAGTCAGGTGGAGGCCAGACAGCCGGCGCTCCAGCTAGATTTTATGCTTTTTTGGCCAGACCATATTTAGTGGCCTCGAATGTCATGATCACGAGTATTATTTCTGTCTGTGGTAAGGATGTTTTGATGTTATTTGATCCAGGGTCTACCTATTAATATGTGTCATCTCTGTTTTCTCATTTTCTAGATATTCCTTTTGAGTCCTTGGGTACTCATGTTTATGTGTCCACTCCTGTGGGTGATTCTATAGTTGTGGATCGAATCTACCGGATGTGTGTGGTCACATTCTATTGTTACGAGACTAGAGTGAACCTTCTGTTACTTGATATGATCGACTTTGAGGTCATTTTAGGCATGGACTGATTGTCCCCATATCACACCATCCTTGATTGTCATGCCAAGATTGTTACTTTAGTAATGCTAGAGTTTCCGAGATTGGAGTGGAAAGGTTCCTCCGTTAGTACATCTAGTCAGGTTATCTCTTTTGTAAAGGCTCGATATATGGTTGAGAAAGGTTGTTTGACTTATTTAGCTTATGTTCAGGATACTACCGCAGAGTCTATGACATTGATTCAGTACTAGTATTCTGGGAATTTGCCTATGTGTTCCCTTCTGACCTTCCAAGCATGCCACCAGATTATGATATTGATTTCTATATTGATATGGATCCAGGTACCCAGCTTATATCTATTCCACAATACCATATGGCTCCGAAAGAGTTGAAGGAGTTGAAGGAGAAACTTGAGAAGTTATTAGCAAAGGGGTTTGTGATACCAAGTGTATCACTTTGGGGGTGCATCACTGTTATTTGTGAAGAAAAAATATGGGACTATGCGGATGTGAATTGATTACCACCAGTTGAACAAAGTTACCATCAAGAACAAGCACCCGTTGCCGCGTATCGATGATTTGTTTGACCAGTTGCAGGATGCTAGGGTATTTTCTAATATCGACTTGTGATCCGGATACCATCAGTTGAAGATTCAGGACTCAGATGATCTGAAGACTGCCTTCCGTACTAGATATGGTCATTATGAGTTTCTAGTGATGTTCTTCGGCTTGACTAATGCCCCAGCGACGTTTATGGATTTGATGAACTAGGTGTTCGGGCCTTATATTGATTCCTTTGTTATCGTCTTCATTGACGACATCTTGATTTACTCACGTAGCCTGGGGAGCACGAGCAATATTTGAGAGTGGTGTTTCAGACATTATGAAAATAGAAGCTATATGCTAAGTTCTCCAAGTATGAGTTTTGGCTAGAGTATATGGCATTCTTGGGGCATGTTGTATTAGAAGAGGGTATTAAGGTGGATCCCAAGAAGATTGAAGCAGTTCAGAGTTTGCCACGTCCCACTTCGGTGATTGAGATTAGGAGTTTTCTAGGTTAGAAGGTTATTATCGCCATTTTATGCAGGGCTTTTCATCCGTTGCAACACCTTTGAATAAATTGACCTAGAAGGGTTCTCCATTCTATTGGTCCGATGATTGTGAGTTGCCTTCCAGTTTGGGGATGTATACGGTGTATTGTGGCTGTTCACGCATTGACTTGTGTTGTGTATTAATGCAGGAGGGGCGAGTTATTGCATATGCTTCACGTGAACTAAAGATTCATGAGAAGAATTACTATGTGCACGATCTAGAGTTAGGCACGATTGTTCATGCTCTTAAGATTTGGAGGCATTATCTTTACGCGATGTCATGTGAGGTTTACATTGATCATTGCAGCTTACAACATTTGTTCAGGCAAAGAGATTTCAATTTGAGGCAGCGTAGATGGCTTGAGTTATTGAAGGATTATGACATCACCATACTTTATCATCCGGACAAGGCAAATATGGTCGTGGATGCCTTAAGCAGGAAGGCATAGAGTATGGTATCTTGGCATTCATTTTAGAAGAGGAAAGGCCACTAGATTTGGACATTCAATACTTGGCTAACAGACTTGTGAGGTAGGATATTTTCGTGCCCAGCTAAGTTCTTGCATGTGTTGTTGCCTAGTCTTTATTATTGGGGCAGATCAAGGCTCGGCAGTTTGATGATATGCATTTGGAAGTTCTTAGAGAGATGGTGCTACAGGGTGGTGCCAAGGCGATTTCTATTAGCGAGGATGGTGTTCTATGACTCCAGAGTAGCCTATGTGTTCCTAATGTTGATGGCTTGAGGGAGAGGATTCTAGAAAAGGCATGCAGTTTATGGTATTTATTCATCTAGGTGCTACGAAGATGTATCGTGACCTGAGATAGAATTATTGGTGGTGGTGGATGAAGAAAGACATAGTGGAGTATGTAGATAGGTGCTTGAATTACCAGCAGGTTAAGTATGAGCACCAGAGACGAGGTGGCCTACTTCAATAGATGACTATACCTGAGTGGAAATGGGAGCACATTACTATGGACTTCGTAGTTGGGTTGCCGCGGACCTTGTGGAAGTTTGATGCAGTTTGGGTCATTGTCGACAAGTTGACCAATTCAGCACACTTTATTCTGGTTATGACTATATACTTCAAATTGGCCCAAATTTATATTCGAGAGATAGTTTAGTTGCACGGTGTGCCTATTTCCATCATATCAGATAGAGGCCTTCAGTTTACTTCACATATTTGGAGAGTCGTACAGGTGAGTTGGGGACCCATATAGAGCTCAGTACAACATTTCATCCACAGACCGACGAGCAGTCAGAGCCGACGGTTCAAATATTGAAGGACACGCTAAGAGCATGTGTGATTGACTTTGGAGGATAGTGGGATTAGTTCTTGCCTTTGACCGAGTTTGCTTACAACAACAACTATCATTCCAACATCGAGGTTGCTTTATTTGAGGCTTTATATGGTCGGTGATGTCGTTCTCCCATCAGGTGGTTTGAGCCCGACGATGCTAAGTTATATGGTACTGATTTGGTAAAGGATGCCTTGGAAAAGGTAAAGTTGATCCAGGAGTGACTTCGCACAGCACAGTCCAGAAAGAAGAACTATGCGGATTAAAAGGTGAGTGATGTATCATTTACGGTTGGCAAGAAAGTTCTCTTGAAGGTCTCGTCGATGAGGTGTATCATGAGATTCGAAAAGAAGGGTAAGTTAAGCCCAAGGTTTATAGGCCTATTTGAGGTGTTGAGGGGAGTTGGGGAGGTTTCTTATGAACTTGCTTTACCTCCCAGCCTATCAGGGGTTCATCTAGTTTTTCACGTGTCTATGCAACGGAGATATTACGTCTCACGTGTTAGACTTCAGTGCTATTCAACTAGATGAGAGCTTGGGTTATGAGGAGGAGCCAGTTGCTATTGTTGCTAGACAGGATCTCCTGTTGAGATCCAAGAGAATTTCCACGATAAAGATTCAGTAGATGGGCCAACCGATCAGGGAGGCAACCTGGGAGTCTGACGAGTACATATGGAGAAGATAACCACACTTATTCAGCACTTCAGGTATGAATCTAAACTCGTTCGAGGACGAACGTTTGTTTAAGAGGTGAAGAATGTAACGACCTGACTGGTTGTTTTGCTTTCTAGAACCACGTTCCCCTAAGTAAGACTTCTTGTACTTTCTTTTACTGATTTATGACTTGCGAGGATGCTTGGTTCGGGATTTGGAAGAGTTTGGATTGAAACCAAAATACTTGGTTCCTTAATGTTGGCTTAAAAGGCCAAGTTTAACTTCGGTCAACATTTTGAGTAAACGAGATCGGAATAGGGATTTGAAGGTCCCAACAGGTTCGTATGATGATTTCGTGCTTGGGGTATGTTCGAGTCATGTTTTGGATGACCCTGGAGCATTTCGGTGCCTAATAGTGAAAGTTGGTTCTTGAAGGTTTTTAGAAGTTTTTTAAATTTGGTTTGGAGCGGGTTTTTGTGATATCGAGGTCCAAATGGAATTTTGAGATCGGGAATAGTTTTATAATGTCAGTCAAGACTTGCACGCAAAATTTGGTGTCATTCAGAGTAGTATAAGTACGTTTCGGAGCATTGGAAGTAAATTGAAGAACTTGAAGTTCTTAAGTTTGATTCTATTGGTTTTAGGGTGTGATTTTTAGTTTTAATGTTGTTTCGGGCATTCCAAGAGTTCGAACGAGTCTTTTATGATTTCAAACTTATTAATATGTTCCAGCAGGGCCCGGGGGGCCCCGAGTTCCAATCGTACCAGGCACGGACCAAGTTGAGAATTTGGAAGCACAACTGAGTGCACCAGATCTATCACAACCGCACCTGCGGTTCGTCAGCCGCAGGTGCAAGTCATGATGTGCAGAAGCGGTCCAGGAGGGTGTGATGACCCGACCCGTCGTCTCAGGTATTACCGCCCTGTTTCCCCTTATTGTGTTGCTTTATGTCCCATCGTCGGTATTGGGTGCGTTAGAATTTAATTGGAGTAATTTTGATAAAAAATGAGACACTTAGTCTCTTTTAAGAAGACTTAAGTTGGAAAAGTCAATCGAATGTTGACTTATGAGTTAGAGGGCTCGGAATTGAATTTCGATGGTTCGGTTAGCTCCGAAAGATGATTTAAGGCTTAGGAGCGCAATCGGAAGTAATTTTGGAGGTCCGGTGAAGAAGTTAGCCTATATTGGCGAAGTTGGAAATTTTGCGAATTCCAGTTGATAGGTGATATTTTGATCCGGGAGTCAGATTCAAATTCTGAGAGTTGCAGTAGTTTCGTTAGGTGATTTTGTACTTGTCTGCAAAGTTTCAAGTCATTCGGACGTCGTTCTGTCGGGTTTTTGATCGAATATGAGTTTCG
>MU725433.1:0-76783 GCA_026770625.1 Nicotiana glauca
CTTCGGCACAGGAACAACATTAGCTAACCACGTGGTATACTGGACCACCCGAATTACCCCTGTTTTCAACTGCTTTGTGATCTCCTCTTTGATCTTATCACTGATATCAGTCTTGAATTTCCTCTGCTTCTGTTGAACTGGGGGACAATCAGGGTAGATTGGCAATTTATGCACCACTAGATCAACCCCTAGCCCTGGCATGTCATCGTATGACCAAGCAAACACATCTTTAAACTCAAACAAGAGTTGAATTATTGCATCTCGAGTTTTCTCATCTGTGTGAATGCTTATTTTGGTCTCTCGGATCTCTTCAGAGGTTCCCAAGTTAACTGGCTCGGTGTCATTCAAATTTGGCTTAGGTTTATTCTCAAAGTGTTCCAGTTCTCGATTTATTTCCCTAAAAGCCTCTTCTTCATCATATTCCAGTTCTTAGTTCATTATTTCGCAATTAGACGGCGTGTTTGGATCTGGGCGTGAAGTCCGCAAGCATGTCATGTTATTTAAAACCGCATTATTATAACTGAAAAGAAAAAGATAAAAGAAAGACAGCAAAATCAGAAAAAGGAAAACATAATGATGGAACAACGATTTTATTCCCTGGAATCGAAAAAAAAGGGTTTACATTTTAAAGACAAAAGAAAAGGAATACTAACGAAAGGGGAAAACATCCGAGTTACACCCTGGGATAACTCGTGATGTAGGAAGGGTGGCAGGACAAATCTACCCGGACTCCCGCCTGACTGGGAATGGTGTAGCCTTTCAATTTTGAAGTTTGGCTTTTGCTCCCACATATAGCACCTCAGTTGTGCTTGTGCCTTCTCCTGGCTGAACCATGTGTGTCTCATAGAGCATCTTCCTCATGGCCCCACAAATATCTTCAATTTCCTCTGCCGTGAACACTTCATCATCTTCTTTAATATATTCGGGTCGGGCAAAGGTCTTGTACAAATGCGGTAATGGTTGCGGCAGAACCCAACCTTCTTTCTTTCTTTCCTTGGCCCATGTTTCGTCTTCTGAGGTAGGGTGGAATCCTATCCCGAAGAGCTTCTCAGTGGAGGGCAGAGTGATGGGTTCTGTTATTCCCTGTAGTGATTTCCCGAGTCCCTTTCCTGGTTTGAAACCTCGTCGAATCATTTCTTTGGCCACCATGATTGACGCATTAGAAAGGAAGGGTTGGGGGCACGGGTCTCCTTCTTCATATTGATCGGCAATCACAATTTCAAAGGCCTGGTAGACTATATGCTCGCTTCCTTCTCTTGCTTCGAGGCATGGGATTGACGGGTCTCGGTAGATCGATTGCTCATCCTCCTCGTGGACCACGATCTCTTGGCCTTTATGCTCAAACTTCACCATCTGGTGTAAGGTGGAAGGTACAGCTCCGGCTGCGTGAATCCATGGCCTTCCTAGAAGAAAATTGTAGGACGTGTCCATGTCCAGAACTTGGAAAGTCACTTCAAAGTCTACTGGGCCAATAGTCAGGATCAAATCGATCTCTCCGATCGTGTCCCTTTTTATGCCGTCAAAAGCCCGTACGCATACATTGTTGGGTCGAATTCTTTCGGCTCCAATTCCTATACGGTGTAGAGTGGAAAGTGGGCATATGTCTACCCCAGAACCTCCGTCCACTATGACCTTTTTCATGTAATACCCTTCACACTTGATGGTCAGGTGTAGGGCTTTGTTGTGTGTGGCTCCTTCCGGGGGTAAATCGCTCTTACTGAACGAAATTTGGTGGACGGCGAAGAATCTTTCTGCCATTCTTTCCAGCTGCTCTACCGAAGTATCAGTCGGCACATGTGCTTCATTCAAAGTCCTCAGTAGGATCTTTTGATGCTCGGATGAACTCATAAGCAATGATAGCATGGTCACTTGATTGGGTACTTGCGCAACTGATCCACTACCTCATAGTCAGGCATTTTCATCTTCTGGAGGAAAACCTCCGCCTCTTCAGCGCTCACGGGCTTCTTGGGTGGGAAGCATTTCCGTGTAGCGTTATTTACTTCTCGTATGTCCCAGTACTTCTCCACAGGAGTATTTTCCGACGGCTCCCCTTTTACCTCTTTGTCTTTGTAGGTGATCAACGTTTGTTGATAATTCCAAGGCACTGTGGATGGGTCTGTCATTGGTTTCTGCGGTGCGCGTCCAATAACCAACGGTTCATTCAAACGAGGTGGTCTAACTGCTCCTCGGACCACATAGGTCCCCTTTGGTACGTACATTGGTACTTCTGTTTTCAGCTCGAGCCTTTGCGGCTTCCCTGGGCGGCCTCGGGGAACATAGAGAACCTCACTTTTCGGGAGCATCCTGGTCTCCGTTCTGCTTTCGATCTTCTTTCCAAGCTCACCCTTGGAAGTCTCAATCTTCTCTTCCCCTTTCTCCCTACTCGGGGGCGTCGTAACCTTTTTCTCCGCATTGGCAATAGCAATTATGGTCTTTAAGGCGGGATCGAACTCTTTGTCCTCGCAGATCATTCCAATCAACGGCCCATTATTGTGAGCGGGCAAAGGATTGTTGGTCACGTTTGGGACCTCCTCGTCCCTTACCACTATCTTCCTTTGCTCTATCAGATCCTCGACCGCTCTTTTCAAAGTCCAACAATTGTTGGTATCGTGCCCTTCTGCCCCTGAATGATAGGCGCATCTGATGCCCCCTGATACGACGGTGATTCCGTGTTCTGCCTATTTTCGGGTACGGGTTGTAGGAGGCCCATCTGGATAAGCTTAGGGAGAAACTCGGAGTATGGTTCACCGATGGGGGTGAAGTTTTGTCTCCTGGGAGGTTCCCGGGGACGAAAGTTATTTTGGGGAGGTTGGGGATTGTAGTGGTTCTGGTAAGGAGGCTGATTTCTGGGAGGTGGAGCTTGATTTCGGTTGATTTGTTGTGGTCGACCGTAGGGTTGAGCGGTCATGACCATATACGGCTGAGGAGCGTAGGCTGCATCTTGATGAGGGTAGTAGTGTTGCGGAGCTCTTTTCGAAAAATGAGGCCTGGGGTTATGATACTCTCTCGCCCCTGACACCGCCATAGATGTTTCCTCTTTCTTCTTCCCCCTGGATATTCCTCCAGACCCGCCTTGGATGGCTTGGGAGGTTGCTCTTATGGCCGCCTGACTCAAGATTCTTACTGTCTTCAGACCGTTCTCTACCATTTCTCCGATTTTGATTGCCTCCGTGAAAGGCTTTCCCATTGCTGACATCATGTTTTGGAAGTAGTCAGGCTCTTGGGCCTGCAGGAAAACGGTGACCATTTCTATCTCGTCCATGGGAGGTTTTACCCTTGAAGCTTGCTCACGCCATTTGATGGCGTATTCTCTGAAAGTCTCCGAGGACTTCTTCTTATGATTGGCCAGAGAATTTCTATCCGGTGCTATGTCAATGTTGTACTGGAACTGCCGGATGAAATCCCGGGCGAGATCATCCCATATGTGCCAACGGGAGATGTCCTGATCCATGAACCATTCCGAAGCGATGCCGACCAGGCTTTCTCCGAAGTACGCCATTAACAACTCTTCCCTGCCGCCGGCCCCTCGCAACTGGTTGCAATATTTCTTTAGATGAGCGATGGGGTCGCCGTGTCCGTCATACTTCTCGAACTTAGGGGTTTTGAAACCCAATGGCAAATGGACCTGCGGGGACATACACAGATCGGCGTATGAGACACTCTTCTGCCCGCTTAAACCCTGCATGTTTTTCAAACTTTGCTCAAGGCTTCTCATCCTTTTGGCCATCTCATCCTGTTCGGATGTCCTAAGGTTTTGGTTTTGTCCCGGTACAAACTCGTATTGAGGATGTTGAGGGTATGCATTGGCCGTAAACCGAGTAGGTTCCAATGAGAAGGATGGTGCTTGGAAGGTGAAAGAGGAAGAATCACAGCTAGGCCTGGGCAAAGTGGGCTGTGCCGCAGCTGGGCAAGGTGGTGCGGTATATGTATTTAGAGCTGCACCGGTCGTTGACACCTGGGGGTGTGACTCAGAAGGAGATCCGGCAGCGTGGGATGGCATGGTAGGATATCCAAATAGAGTAGTCGGGTAACTGATCGGGACATTGGAGGTCCCACCCGTCCTAGGAAACAGTTCGGGGAATCCAGGGATCATGCTTGGCATTTCTCTTCCGCTATTCCAGGCTTCCCACATTTCCAATATGCGGAGGTGCAAGATTCTGTTCTCCTCGGCTGTGGCCGATTCGGAAGTTGGGACAGTGGTGATTGAACTCTCTTCTGAGAGAGGGATTGCTGGCGGAGGGATTTCTGAAGACATTCCTATACTTCCTTTAGACCTCGTGAAGTAAGTGTGAATACTTCTTCCTAAATTGGCAACGGATGGTTGGACACTTCCCTTTGACCTCGTAAAGTATGAATGTGAGGCCAGACTACCACAAAACCAAAACACCCTACTCTAAAACCTGGACTTTGCCACAAGCAAACGGTTAGTTTGAAGCACATGACAGATAAGTAATCTCACGGGGTGTGATGCACTTATACAGTTAAGTGGATTTCTACATGCATGGAATTGGTTGCAATGCATCATCCCGGCTTATATTTGCTTCCCAAACTTTCCTTTACTTACTGCATTCTTTCCCTTTTTTTTATTTTTTTTATTTTTTATTTTTATTATTTTTTATTATTCCCCTTTTTTCGTTTTCTTTTAATGGTGGTCGAATCTTATGTGGATTGCCTACGTATCATGTCCCCGCATGAATCAGACCGAGCGTAGTTCCGGCCGTATGTAAAATGAAAGGTAGAATATATTTTTTTTTGATTTTTTATTACCGCAAAATTTTGCTTACAAAGCTAAGAAAAAGTAAAACGTAAAAAGAGGAAATACAAACTTTAAAAGGACAAACAGACTCTTAAAAGAAAAATACAGACTCTACTAAGCATGCTCCAAAGCTTTTAACTTCTGTGTCCGTGAGGCGTTGTTCGGCCTTGCTGCGGATTTTGGCGCGAGATCTCTTTGCAGACTTCTTAACTCTGCCATGATTCGGTGGACGAAAAACTCATCTCTTGCCCTTTTCTGACCAATACTTTGTAGGGGAGCCATGGTGATCCTAGAAAAGATAAAAATAAAACTTGACACTTTTCTAAACCTAAGAGAAAATCTTTATTGCCCCTTTTTTTTTTTTTTTTTTTTTAAGAAACTGATCTTGTTAGTACGGCCTTTCAGCACTTGAAGAAGATTTGAAGGCTGTGTAACAGAATCCTGTATGACACATATGTACTGTTCTTGCGAAATCAGTCCTTCGGCGCCCTTTTATAGGCGTTTGGTTGTTTTCCCAAGAATGACATTAACTCGACTAAAGGCATTTATTTACCCCCTACATTTAACATTTATTTATTTATTTATTTTTTTAATATATATATATATATTTTTTTTTTTTTGAAAAGCAGAATTAGTTGAGCCCGATATGGGTTGCCTACGTATCCCACGTCCGGTGAGAATCAAACTTGCGTAGTTCGACCAAATGAACTACCTTATTAGAAAAACGAGACCTCTTTCTTCATCCTTTTTTTTTCAAAATTTAATAGAGTTTCGGTATTATTTGGCAGTTTCAGGACATGTGATTAAATCCATTAACCCTATACACACTGGTATTTTTCTTTTCTTCAAACCCATTTTTCTAATTTTTTTTTTCTTTTTTTCAAATAAGTCGGTCAGCATGCAGGTTCGAAGCAAATAAATGCACAAACAGGATGCATCATAATGGTCTTTTTGTTTTCAGGTGCACCTGTCCTAGATAGACCCAACCCCTGTGTTGAGTCTCCTAAGTCAAAAATGCACATGATGCAAACAAACGTTCCTACTAGGGACCTGGCATGAGGCTTTGTTATTCTAAGTTGATATCCTGTTGGAGAAAGTATCTAGACTGGCTTACTCGAGCGGACAACTCGAGCCGAGGAGGGTCAGTGTACCGGTAGCATGGCTTTCCGGCTTAACTGGTGGTACTCCCCGCCTAAAACATGTGTGACTAAAATCCTTCACCGGGTGCCAAGCACCTCGGCTATATCGAGAAAGACGGGCTATGTCCAGCAAATGCCCGATGTTAAATTCAAGAAGACTCAGAAGAGAGGTGGGTATCGGCACAGTTTATATACAATTCACCAAATATCAAAGCGGTAAAAGCAACATTTAGCACATTAAAACAAACATATAATAAAATCAGATATTAAATAAGCCAAATACAATAATTATTCAAAGCTCGAATTCTTAAACCCTGAACCAGTAGTTCTGGGTTTGTATCCCCAGCAGAGTCGCCAAAGCTGTCACACCTCCTTTTGGCGCGCCCTCCCCGAGGGGTAAAATGGGCGAGGGAGTTTTTCCATTTAAAGTGACAATATTCGAAACGGGATTATTTTATTTATTTCAGAGTCGCCACTTGGAATAAATTAAGGTGTCCCAAGTCACCGATTTATTTAAATCCCGAATCGAGGAAATTTTGACTTTCCAAATTAAGTCTGCGAACCAGAAATTCTAAGTAACGAATTCTGTTGATCCCAGGGAAGGTGTTAGGCACCCCTGGATCCCGTGGTTCTAGCACGGTCGCTTAAACTATTGTAAATGGCAAAAATATCTGATTTTTATACATGTTATAACCTATGCGCCTTCGCTTTTATTAAGTTAAAATTATACCTTTCGATCTGTAAACAAGCGGGTCTAATTTCAACCTGGACACGACCCCTAACTATACATGTTTTGTATCCTACATCGTTTTCTCTTTACAAGCGAAAAGGAGAAGTAACATCCCATATTTCGAGTTATTTGTAGTTGAATTGTGAGTATGACTTGTTAGAGTTTTGAAATGAACTAAACCAGGCCTCCATTTAACATTTATAGGCCCAACGCGAATGACGCAAAGCAGGGAATGGGCCATCCTATGCTGATTTGAGCCGACTACATGGCGTTATCCGTGTTCAAATCCGTAATATGGCTGAAACGAAATTGAGTTTGAAGGAAACTGTTTTTACGGGACTAAATGAGCCAAAGAGTGTAAGCTAACTAATTATTTAAACCTAGTATTTGGTATGCATTTAAATGGCACTGGACTAGTGCGTTCTTTTGGCTTTTCTCTACTGCTTTCTATTCCAGAATGTCCTCTGTAGTCTGTGTTTTTCTAAAGCTAGACAGGACTCTCAAAACTGGGAGTTTGGAGCTGGAGGACAATTCTTAAGATGAAAAACTGGTAGGCTGGAGAAAATTGTCTAAAAGAGACTCTTAAGACTCAAGAAATCCTTTCCAACTTTCAAAACTGATGGCTCCCCTAAAACTGATGGTTAAGAGTAAAACTGATGGTTCAAAAAACTCTCCCCTTCTGAAAGTTTCTCTCTTTTTATGCCCAACTCACAGCCTTGCAGACCCCTTTTTAATTGTTTTAAAACTGACCAGTCCATCAATATTCCCTCTGTTTCTTTCCACTCTCCTTTGTCTAGGCATGGGACTTCTATTAAGCAATTCCTGAAGTGCAGAAACTGGTGGAACACCCTGCTGTCCAGCAGGTTCCACCAGTCTATTTCCATGTGCATTGCACTCTTTTGAACATTAACTGATGTTAGTTTCTGACTTCCCATTACTCAGTGTCTACCCAGGCACTATAGACCTCTCTTTTAATCCATTTTAAACACTAGTTTAAGGGTATACTTAATGTACAACTAGTGAGACAAACTAAACTCTGCATTTCAATCGTGGTTAAACAGCTATAACCAATTCACTTCCTAATTCACAAACACAAACAAATCAGGCTTTGATTCAACAGTGGTCTTGGACCAAATTAACAGTGTCAATCACTGTCCAGTGTTCTAACAGGCAGACTTACGAAATTAATCGACGACATTCGTTTAGTCGATTACAACACGTATAATCGATAACAAATAATCGACATATCAATCAGTGATTCATAGTACTTAGGCCAAAGACAAAAAATATGAAACTGATTATTCGACGACGCTAATCGAAGCGAATGCGTATCCTATAACAAACATAATCAAACAGACAAACAGAAACAACAATTTGACCAAATAAAAAGGTCTTGAGGAGGAGGACAGAAAAATTCAGCAAGAAAAATAAAAAAGATAGAAATAACACACATAACTAAACTAACAAACAAACAAATGAAGATAAAAAGAAAAGAAGAAATACCTCAAGATTAAAAAATCAGAAATCGGACTTGGACCATTTTGAACTTCGAAGCTTTTTGAGGCCAAACGGGATTTAATCGAGTGTTCTCAAGTGAGAACACTTCGACTAAAGCCTGTTGAAACCTCAAAAAAAAAATCCTCGACAGACTTAAAAATCTTCTAGGGTTCTTGGGGGCTTGGATTGGGGTTCAAGGGGTTTGGGCTTGATTCGAACCAAACCAGTGTTGGTTTGGTTACGAGGGAGGTCAGGGGATGACATGGTGTGAGTTTGGAGCGGATTGGGGTACCTTAAGGTCTATCTCGAATCTTCGATCGAAGATTCGAGAGGCTGGAGTTTGATTCGAGGCAAACCAATGATGGATTTGGGTTGAGGGGGTCGTGTTGCTATAGGGGTGTTAGTTTGACGGTCACCGACGTCGTTGCCGCCGGCTTTTCAGGTGAAGGGATCTAGGGGCGGCTAGGGTTCATGGGGTGTGTTTGGTCGAGGGAGACGATGAACGGGAGGTCTGGGAAATGAGGTGCGTAATGGGAGGTTTGGGGGTAGGAGGTTTGGTATATTAAAAAGGGTTCATTAATCCGAGCCGTTGGATCAAATGATCTGAACGGCTTGGATCAATCGATGGATAAAGAGACGGGGTCGTTTCGGTATGAAACGGGGGCGTTTGGTTTAATGAGAGGTTGTGTTGAGACGGATAACGGGTCAGGCGGGTAGGGTTGGATCGGTTTGGTTAGTCTTGGCCATTGATCAATTTGAGATCAACGGCTCTGATCAAATATGGTCCATACGACGTTGTTTGGACGTCTTTGACGGGGATGGTTTGGACTGGGTACAGAGGGGTTTTTGGGCCTGCATTTTGCTCAATTTGGATAGCCCAGTCCGGTTTCTTCCTTTTTCTCTTTATTTTCTTCATTTTAAATCCTAAGTAATTAAAAACAAAATTCTAAATCATATTACAAAAAATCAAATTAACTTTTTAAAAAAAATGCTAATTAACTTTTACTAACAAATAACACACATAATTAAATATCAAGAAAATAAATCAAGCAACTAGACCTTTAAATGCTAAATGTAAAGTGTATTATTTTTGTGATTTTATTTTGGAAAACAAACTTAATTACTCCTAATAAAAACCTAAATGTAAATGCAACATATTTTTGTGTTTTATATTAACTTACAAACAACATGCATAGGCAAAAAAATGCAAATAATAATTAAGAAATTACACAGAAAATCACACACAACACGAAACTATTTTATTTTGAATTTTTGGGAGTAATTCTCATATAGGGCAAAAATCACGTGCTCACAATGACTAGGTGAATATCTCCTCATATTCCCTTAGGAATTCCGTGTACTCTTCATTTCTAATGGTGACAAATGAACACTGATGCGCATTTCTTTGATGTTTTCTGCATCTCCCAAGTTAACAACCTCAGTTTCATCCAAGTTAGACTTAGGTCTATTCTCAAAATCCTCAACCTCTTTAACAACCTCTTCTGGTATATCATCTTCTTCTGAGTCTATATCCATTTGTCGCCTTGTCTCATTACATGTCATAATCGTCGGTTCATAAAGATAAGTAATAGTAATGATGTGTAAATAAAGTAAATGATAAAAGTAATAAAAGCAAGATTTATAAGAAACTAAAAAGCTTTGATAAATTTCATAATTTTTTTGAACACTGGAGCTCTTATTTCAAAAATTAAAATGCGGAAAGAAAGTCAACTAGCGGAAAATAAAGATAATACATAGTACTTTGTTCAGCCTTGCTACCTTGACGTTTTTCGGTCTCTGGTGGTTCTGATGGACCAATTGTTGAGGTGCTCTCCTCGGCTCATGGCTTGTATGGAAGGTCATTCCTCCCCCTCCTCCTAAAAAATGACGCAACAGTCCATATTACCATCTTCAAAAAACAAATTACTCATCGCCGCTAGTGCTTTCTCTTCTTCTGACCCATACATAACATCGGCTGGTTGAAAAGTCTGCTCCAAGTGAGGTATCAGATGTTCCAATGGGTAGTAGGGACTGTGCCATGGTGGCGACCAGTGGTTGAACTACTCCCAAGTGTATTCATACCCCAAACCGAAAGTGGTATCGTGCTTCTTTAATTTGATAGGCTTAGCAATTCCTTGGAGATTCTTGTCGAGTCCCTTGCCAGATTCGTACCCGCACCAGTTCAATATGCTTTCGATTTTGTTATCCCACCATTTATCCTTGTCCATGGTGTTGACTCTCTCAATGTAGTGGTAGATTTCTTCGCCTATCTTTCTTCTTCCTCCGATTGTCGGAATGGTCTGGCGACTGTATATAGTATTGCTACCATTGCCATGGATAATCACCTCTTGGTGATTCTACTCAAATGTTACCGCCCGATGCAGGGTTGATGCTACAGCTCCAGCGGTATGAATCCATGGTCGTCCCAATAGAAAGTTTTAAGATGCCGGGACGTCTATTACCTGAAAATTGACATCGAACCAAGTAGGTCCCATTTGCAGACATAAACTGATTTCCCCAATAGTGGACCTTTGGGAACCATCTAAAGCTTTGACATTGATGGATCCATCCTTGATCTCATGCAGGCTCTTTCCCAATGTTCTTAGAGTCACCAATGGACAAATATTGAAGTTGGACCCTCCATCAATCAGGATTCTGGTGATGAAATAATCCTCGTACTGCACAGTGATGTGCAATGCTTTGTTCTGACTCAAACCTTCTAGTGGCAATTCATCTTCATGGAAGGTGATCTTGTGACTCTCCAATACTTGCCCTACCATGTTTGCAATTTCTTCTCCAATGATGTTGCTCAGTACATATGCCTCACTTAGTATCTTTAACAAGGCATTCTTATGTGTATCAGAGCTTTGCAGCACATCTAGGATGGAGATATGTGCCGATGTTTTATTTAGTTGATCAGTGACTGAGTACTCTTTTGCTTGTATCTTCCTTCATAGATCATCGGGCCCAGTTTTGGTAGGCCGTCCAGAGGCCTACTTACTCAATTTAGCTAAATGTTCCGGAGTATAAACCCTACCAGTTCTCTTCATGCCCTGCGCTGCAACTGCTTCTCTGGTTTTGGCTTTCCCTTTTTCTCCTTGCCTCGGCTGTGTAATCCCAAGGGATGGCCTTCGTATGGAATGGTGCTATGGCTGACATTGCCACTGGAATGGGTACCCTTGCTTTGAAAGGTAACACAGCAACTTCAAATGGCGTAGGTGCTTTTGGGGACCCAAACTTGACCTCAATCGGTCCTGGCATCTTTGCAGAAGAAGGTGCTTCAAACTCGAGTGGTACGAACATTTTCACTTCAGTGTCTCCAGAAGGCTGGATCTAGACTACAATCGGATTAAGTGTGACTATTGGTTTCTTTGGCTCATCACCTTCAACGATCAATCCGATTGATCCTTTGGAGTCCCAATCGTCTTCTATCTCAATCATGTGAATACCTCCACACTTGTGGTCTGGTAGAGGGTTATTGCAGACATTTGGAGCATGCTCATTTGCCGCGATGATCTTGTTATCAATCAAAGCCTAAATCTTATCCTTCAGAGAGCGACACTCATCAATGGTATGTCCCTCCATGCCGGAATGGTATGCACAGGTTTTGTTTGGGTTTATACATTGGGAAGGATTTTCTGGAGTTATGGCAGGGAAAGGGGTGACGTAACCAGTAGGTTTAAGCCTTTCATACAGTTGGTCTATTGGTTCGGCAATGGCAGTGTATTGTTTGGGAGGTCTGCGGTCGAAGTTTGGTCGGGGTCTAGGGAAATTTTGGCGAGGTTGTAGGATTGGTAGATGTGTGCGGGTTAGGAGTATTTGGGTGAAGTAGGCTGGTATGCGGGAGGTGGGGATGGTTGGTAAGTAGGTGGTGGAGCTTGGTAAGAGGGCGAGGGTGCTTGGTAATTTGGGGTAGGCTAATATGTGAATGGAGGTAATGGGTAGGTTTGATGTTTGATTGGGGATTTTGTCCTCTGTGCAACCATCACGGCACTCACATCCTTTTTCTTGGACGTGCCACCAGAATGTAGAGCCTTGCTGGTAGCCAGTAATGCTTCAAAGTTAGTGACCATACCACTTTTAATACCTTCCTCGATCCTTTCCCCTAGCTTGATGATGTCGGAAAATTTCTGACCTTCAATCAACATCAACCTTTCGTAGTACTGTGGCTTTTGAGCCCGGGCAAAGAAACTGTTCATTTGTTCTTCTTCTAAAGCCGGCCTAACCTTAGCAGCTTCTGATCTCCAACGAGTAGCATACTTGCGGAATGTCTCCGTGGGTTTCTTTTTCAAATTGTAGATGTAGAACACATCCGGCGCATTCTCCGTGTTGAATCTAAACCTGTCCATGAAATCAGATGCCATACTTACCCAATTTGACCACTTCTCCGGGTCTTGACTAATGTACTAAGATAGAGCATCCCCTTTCCGACTTCTCATAAAGAGCTTCATGCGGATCTTTTCATCCTTTCCTACTTCGACCAGCTTGTCACAGTATGTCCTTAAATGAACTCTGGGATCCCCGTTGCCATTGAACATCTCAAACTTAGGAGGTTTGTAACCCTTCGGGCAGTTCGACATCTGGTTGAATGCAAAGGTCTTCGTAATTCAGTCCCTAAATCCCCTTGCTTCCTTCAACACCCTGAACTCGGCTAGTCGGCTTTTTGAGTTCTGCGGCCAGATTCTTGATAAGAGAGTCTTTGTCATTAGACTCAAGTGTGCTCGAGGCGAGCTGAATGGGGTATGGTATGGTTTTCACATAGATGGGGTTGTTATGATGATGATCATTCGTGGAGTTTAGTGGTTCAGGGATGAGCAGTGGGGTGTTGCTTTAAGTGTGGCATATGTTGCAGTGGTGATAAGGAGTGGATTGGTTTTGTGGTTTTGGGATGTTTTGAGGAGGTGTGGGATTTTGAGTGTTGGGGAAGTTGACATCTGGTGTAGTCAGGGAAAATGACAAGCTTGCCAAGTTCTAAACTTGGTCTAGTTCTTCCTGAAATTTCAATAACTTTTGTTCGAGCTGGGAGGCACTTTCCTTGGAAACCTGAATACCCTGAGGAGTCTTCCTTTCAACTAAGCTCTCCTTTCTGGTGTCTTCCATTTTTCACTTGTTCTTGTTTCTGATAAGACTCGGAGGAGGAGGAGGCAAATGACCCTTGGATCTTGTGGAATATGATGACGATGCTAGAGTGCACGAACTAACCTTAGGGGAAGGGGAATAAAACAAAAGGTAAAAATAAAAAGGTAATAAGTTAGTGCAAATCATAAGAAGAAAACGTTGCAATATTTAAACACATAGTGCAAGAATATAAATCGTGTCCCAATTTGGGAGACTCGTTGTGCCCGAGGTAGGCCTAGTGACAAATTGATTTGGAGAACTTATAATGCTAAATGCCTCATTTTATTGATAAAAAATAAGAAGAATCCCAAAACGACACTAAAATAGCGGAAAATAAAATGTTACTAATGGCCATTAGCCTTATTACATTTAAAGCAAAGAAAAGACTCCTAACTACTTGGTCCTAGAAGGACCTTCCCTATACTCGACATCTTTAGCTCCATCGAATAGCTTCACCAGATCACGTAGTCTCAGCAGCAAGTAGGCTCTATCCAAATGTCCTCCTTTGTTTCCCTCGGCATTTTGGCAGTTTTCAATCCTCTGGATGAACTTCCTTTCTAGCTCCACTAAACCCTCCTCTAAATACCCCAGTCGCTTGTTGGCGCTGACAGCCATATCTTTCCATTCTTCAATTAGCTTTTAATGGGCTTCTTGAATTTTCTGGTGCTCACTTTCGTATTCCCGAATCCTCTTGACAATTGGTTGTACTTAACCTGTAATTCAGCCTTCTCGTCGATGACCCTATGACCTCAAACAAACCCAGGTTGTCCTAACCCACTATGATCGTCTTCTAACCAAGTTGGAATAGTATGGAGTATAACCAGCATGGTACCTATCTGGTTCTATGGAATCCTTTCACAGGATGATTTGTGGTGCCATATATGATGATCTTGATACTTGTATGGACTATCGTAATCTTGCAAGTCAGCGCTAAAGTGACTCATTTTATCGACCTTTGGTATAACCTGCTTTCTTCCTGCCTGCCTCATGACTCGAAGAGGGATATAAGGATAAGTTCCTCTCAAACCTATGAGTATAAGAAATAGTGCATCCCGAGATCGGACAATCAACTCTTCAATAGGGAACCATTCGAACATCCATTGCACTTGGTCCTTTTTAGATTTTCGAACAAATCTACCCACCCTTTAACATCTTCTAGTTGGGCAAACATGTTAGGCATATAGTTCATTCTCCTTGGCAGATAGAAGGCGATATGATCATCCCAATCTCTGCGCAGAATCTCTTGTCGATATTCACCCCTTTGGAGATGCTCCATGAGCTAGAGTTGGAGCAGTAAGTTAAAACCCCCAAAGTGTTTGGCCCCTAGTTGACAATTTTCCAGGGCTCGGTATATCTCTACAACGATCGTAGGTACTATACTAAAAGGCTGCCCGCCAATTCCCTCCATTAAAGTCTTGGTGACCATGGCCAGTCTGGTATGGATCCTAGCCTTCTTCATAGGAAATACTATCATCCCCAAAAAGCAAAACATAGAGACGAAGACTCTTCTGTGGATATGCCCCAATGATGTGAGGGCGAATTCATCTGGGTAAGTGCGGTAAGACTTGCTATGGCCGTATCTCTCATACAGATAGTCATAACCAATGTAGGAATCTTTTAAGTAGGTCAGAACTGTGTTCTTCTTTAGTCCCATCATTTTGAGGAAACCCCTACCCTTGCAATTTTCTGGCATAAGCAAACCCAGCATTTCCCATGGGATACCAGATAGTCCTCCTATTTCCTCGAGCAGAGGTGTCATTTCAAGGTCCCCGAAGCGGAACACTGACCTATCGCCATCCCAGAATAGAGTTGCAGTCTCTATAATTTTGTTGTCGGGTTGGATTTCCAGAAGAGAAGGCAAATTTCCCAAATATTTGCAGACGAGAGTCTGATCATTGGAGTGAAGGTCTTTCCACCAGTTTAGCAACCTTGGGTGGATGTTGGTTACCATGCCGAATCTAGGGACTTCGTGCCTTATTTTCTGCAAAACAAAGTGTTAGGCCCTTACCCCCATCGGACTTGACTATTTAAATATCAATAATTGGCATAAGCAGCATTTAGTTCTCCAAATAAATGCACAGACGTGGTATTGTCCGTTTGGGTTCCAAGGAAACCCAATGGATTTTGGACAAGGCTATCTTAAAGAGTCATTATGTAGATAGCATAACTGACTCAGCTAGGTTTGACAATGATGCATGCACAATTGAGCAGAGTAAGGTTTATATGGGGTGTTAGACTGGTACCCTTGAGCGGACAACTCAAGAGGGAAAGATACGGAAACGTTGACTGCATCGCTGATCGACTGGTTTTACCGCAAATACGCCTTTGCCAAAATTAGGTGGTGATAATATCGGAAGGGCGCAACTACTCATTATAAGCGTTGCTATGGTATTTTGTTTGGCACGAGTGGAATGTGATGTTAAATATGCAATTACAAGAATGAAACAAGTTGTCACATATTTGCATATTCATAAAGTAATGGTTACAATAATTACTCATAATTACAATAATATTGAAGGAAAGCGGTAAAAGAAAGCATTAAAGAAAAGAAAACAAAGAGCCAAGTCAGTTTTGTAATAGAAAAGAGATAAAGAAATTAAATAAAGGCAATAAAGATTCAATAAAGTCACAAGTAGCATGAAATGGTAAAAAAATAAAGAATATCCCCAACAGAGTCGCCATGCTATCGAGGCCCCCTTTTTCTAAAGGCGAAATCGGGTTTATGACATTTGGGCGGACAACTCATTTCCTTTTGGGAATTGGGTTTGCAATTGAAGAGTCGCCGCTAATGGTTAAGTGCATTAGGACACTAAGAAATTTAAAAGAGAAGAAGAACCGGAGAATGGGTAAGGGCTTGAAATTATCTGGGGGGGAAGGTGTTAGGCACGCCCCAAGATCTACTAGTGTGGTTCTCGTCCATGCTACGATTGTGACTTTGAATGGAAACAACAAGTAAGCAAACAAGACAACTTTCACATAATCATTGCAAAAAGGAAAGTATAAAAATTAAAAGCGTGTTGGAGTTTAGAAATAGGCATTTTCATAATTGCTTAAAGGATGTACGCGTGCAGAAAATGGGGGTCAAATAATTGGTAGAAATAATCAAACAAAGGAGTAGAAGAGGCGGAGGTTCAAAAAAAAAAAACAGTGTTGGAAATTAAATGTCTAAAAGAGACTTTTAAAGGATTGAAGTAAAAAAGAGTTTTAAGAACTGAAAAATTATAGTTTTTATAAAATTTCTGGAAAAAAAGAAAAGAAAATAAACAAGTAAAGAGGGAGGGGGTCCTAGGTTTATAAATAACATGGATCACCCCACACAACACCTTGTAACTATTTATACACGTGGTGTTATCGCGTGATCATCATATTCCATGTCTACCCTTACCCACCTCGTTAAGGTATTAAATTGTTGAATGGTCTCGTTACTTATCGCATGCTATTACCCCCCCCCCCCAATCCTATCAGTCCCGGAGGCAGTTGGGACTACTAATTCTAAGGGGAAGGGAGATTTGCTTTTCAGAGTTTTAAAAGGACAAAAATCTAACGCGACAAACAAAACACATAAAGCAGTAAAAGGGGACACATAGCAGTTACAGGCTCAAATAGGCCTCCTCATTCAAAGCAACAAATTATTTAGCATGACTCACAGGTACTGGTTAGGTCTTTACTTAAACGTTAAAGGGGTGGCTGATTTATCACATATTTTCATATAAGAAGTCCGAATTAGGCCTTGTCTGGTTGTAGTTGTTAAAGACTGGTATAGTTGATTAATTACCTACAGGCTTGCCTAGATGAGGCCTATAAGCATGAAATCTAACAATACAGGAGGTGTATTGATTTTAAAGAAAGGTTACTGGTTTTATAAATAAAAGTTCTGCAGATTTTAAACAACCTTGCTATTGATTTTAAACCCATAGATGAAATAGATGAAACTGGTTCAATTGATTACATCCTACAGGCATGATTTCTAAGCGTTGTTGGTTTACGTAAGTGAAGGAGTCATATAGGCGTGATATCTAAAATGAAGTTGATTATTATTAAACATATGGTTATTTGCCTAACGACAGACGTATATATGTAGAAGTGCAGAAAACTTATAGACATGGATTTCTATATGCAGTAATGAAATAAACTATAGGTAGGATTGCTATATGAAAACCTATAGGCAGGATCTCTATATGCAATAATGAAATAACTTATAGGCAGGATCTCTATATGCAGTAATGACAAATTATAGACAAGATTGCTATATAAAAACCTATAGGTAGGATCTCTATATGCAATAACATAAGTGAGAAATGTTGTGATTACAGAAATAAAGACCTAAAACATGATATCTACCCCCCATACGCATAACATGAGAGACCATCCCCCTCCCCCCCCCCTCCCCGCCAATTTTACTATACACCCCATAAGTTATTACAAGGTTATTACAACTTGAATAAATCCAGAAAAGTAAATAAAAACTACATCAGAAATTAAAATCCAACCAAGGAGAGCCTAATTCAGACTCCTAGTCTAAAACATGAAATAAACCAACTTCCAAAGATCAGATTTCTGAAGCATTTCTCTCATTTAGGATGTGTCAAAGATCCCAAGAGTCTCAAAGGGCTCCGGTCAATGCTTACAACCAAATATATTACAGAATTATAGTGCAGTGTGGAAGGGCCAACCCCCAAATGTCCAAGTTCATAGGGAGCTCAAGGTCCCAAAGTAGGCCTCATAGGAGGGGGGAAGAAACGTAGAGTCTAAGAGTAAGTATAAGTGAAATTAGAGAGTGAATTAGGTAGGGCCATGACAGGCTAGTGGTCATACCCAGCAATTAAGGTGCTAGCACACCCCTGACCAGCCTGTTGGCTAAATTTAGGAGTTAGGACCCATTGAAGGTCAGGTTCAGACCTGGACAGTAATTTAGATACTGCCAGGCCAAAACCTTAACTCAGGTACATAGAGGGTAATAAGGGGTAGGGATTCATAATAGAAGCAGATGCAAGGAAAGAAACACACATAATTTAATTACTAAACATGCACAACAAAGTGAACAAGACTACTGAAACTATAAAATAAACCCAGAGGGGTGAGGCAGAAAAATTAAATTAGACATACCAGTTTCAGGAAAACAGTTTAAAACAGTAGTCCTGAAAAGCCAATTTGTGAGCAAATAGTTCCAAAGAATCTCAGAAAAGCAGAGTGTTGAGAGAATATTGAACTCTAAGCAATATTGTAAGTGTGTAAATTGAAAGTAAAAGTTCGAGTTATTGAACTTGAAGTGTCTGAAGGTGCAGAAGGGTAGTCCCTTTTATTGTGTAGAGAAACAAGTAAGAAAGGTAAGAAAATAGTTCACAATCAATCACATAGAATTTTCCTTCAGTTAAGGGATTTGATTTCAAACGGGTAGAATATAAACAAGGAAAGAAATTTGCTTAAAACCTTTCCAAGGTAGCACAAAGAGGTAAATACATATGAGTTATTTAAGGAAAAGTTCAATGATACATGGATTGGAAAATAAGGAAAGGGAATCAATCAGACAGCTAGGGAACTCAAAAATTATAGGCCTAATTCGAATGAACCAAGTCAAGAATAGGTAAAAGGGGTTCAATTAAAGAAAATCTTTGGCAATCAGCCTAACCCATGAAAGGAACTCAGAATCAATTACTAATTAGAAAAGTTCTTTTTTGAAAGGAGAAGTTCTCACATATAAAGCAGACAAATCAAACAAAAAAGGGCCGTCATATTACTTAAAAAGAATTCAACATTGAAAGGTTCAGAATCATAAGCATGAAAAGGCACAAGTCCAATTTATAGAGTCCAGGGTCCTAAAGTGGAAACCTAATCCACACAAAAAAATCAAAATTGCCAAGAAACCCCCCAAATCCTAGGGTTTCGAATGAAATCAGACATAGATGAGGCAAGTCATTGAAACAGACTTAGAGGTCTGTTTCAGGGCCTTACGATAACCCAAACAAATATGATAGCATGTTTGGAATAGCAAAGGAAGAAAGCTGATTCAAGACCATGAAGAACATATTTGAGAAAAACTTAGAGTTCAGAAGAAAGAAACAAAAGTAGATAAACATGTTTATCAAGAACATGAACAGAGTTTAGTAGAAAAAATCGAAGAATCTCAACGGTAAACACATATAGTAAAATAATAAAGAAAACAGAGCAAGGATTAACATAGGAGTAACATGCATAGTAGAAAAGAAAAGTAGAAGAACAGTACATGCGTATTAAAAAGAAATCACACGAGCAAGGTATGAACAAATATGAATAAAGAAAAGAAAAAGAAGGATCAGAAGATTTTTTTTTTTGGAAAAACCTTACAGAAACCCTAAATTGAACACAAATGATTTTGAAAAGCAAATTTGGGGAAAACACTTAAATTTCAAGTAACGCATATATATAGCATAGATCTAGATAAACAAACAAAGAAAGAATCTCGGATAGCTTAGGTTTTCGGAGAAAACCCTAGGAATGAGAAATACTTGGGAACAGGTCCGATCTTGAGTGGGAGAGGTCAAGAATCAGGCTCCTGAGTCTCGAATGTGCCGTAGCATGGCCGGATAAGCCATGGAATCAAAGATCGGAGAAGATCGGAGGGAGAACCATTGAAGTCAGCTTTCCAAATTTTGAACACCCAAGTCTAATGGTGGGGAGGGTGGGTAGAGACCATCCATGGCCTGGGAAGCCATGGATTCCGGTGAAAATTCAGTAAAGGAAGGTGGGAGAAGGCTAGGGTTTCAGAGAGTTATTGAGAGGATTTTAGAGTGTTTTGGCATTTCAAGGCGGAGGGTCCGGTGAGAACGATGGGGATTAGGGTAGGTTGTTAGGTTTACTTATGGAAGGGTTAGTTTTGGCCGTTGATCTTGAGTGATTAACGGTCCATATTTAGACGGGTAGGTGGGGGAACGGGTTGGGTCGTCTGGAATTGGGTCGTGGCTTGGGTCCGAACTAAAATTGGGCTGATTAATTGGGTAGAATTGGGTCATTTAGGGGCCAAAATTGAAATGAAATAGGGCTGTAATTGAAATAGAAATGGGGATAAATATTAAATAGCCAATTTTCCTTTTTATTTATAAAAAATAGTAAAGATGATTTTAAAAGCCAATTAAAAGTACTGATCCAACAAATAACATATAAATATCAATTTAAAAATACTGGAACTAATTTCACAATTATAAAATGCTATTAATCTTAAAGTAGGCTAAAATTGTAATTATATGCAATTTAGTCTTTTAAATACCAAACAAATTTATAAAAATGTACAAAAATTACCTTAACTATATTTTGGTATAACTATGGGAATAAAATAAACTATTCACCAAAATTGATGATTTGGGAATAATTATTAATTTTATACTGCTAAAATGGACATAAATTGATTTTAAAAATTAGGAAAAATGCCAAAACACTTAGATATGCTATTTTGAGAGCATTTTGTATATAAAAAATTATATAGGGTAAATTGGGTATCAACATGATGTTGAGCCTTTGGAAGTAGTGGCTCATATTATGAGGTCCAGTGATGAAGAAGATCGGGATGGTGTTGCTCATAGTGCATTCATTGCTGTAAGGAGACCAGTAGCAACTCCTGAGCCCCCTCCTAAGAGACCTACCACAAGGTTGCAGAATAATTAGGCTTTTGAGTCTACCCTAAAGAGGAGTAAGAGAAGTAACAGGAAGAAGAAGAAAAGGCTGGTGAAGAATGGTAAAGTTGTGTGTGACAAGAATATCCCAGTTGTGGAAGTTGATGAGGAAGCCACAGAGGAACCAAGTTTCTTGATCAGGAAGTATAAGAAAAAGAAGCACTCTACTATGAGTACTTCAAAGGAGGTTGTTGAAACACCTAGTGACAAGTCAGTAAAAGATAGTAGCAAGTTAAAGGAAGTTGTGGTAGAAGAATTTGTGTTTGATGAGAATGTGCAAGTGAAGTCTAGTGGGAAAGTTAAGTCCAGTGGAAAGTCTGTGAAAAGGAAGTTGGGGGATGTGAAGGTACCCAGTTTTGTGAAGAATGCAAGAAAGGGAAGTATATCTGGTAAAGAAAGGTTGAGGTATCAGAAAGTGCTGTGGGGTCGTAATTTTGACCCTGAGATGGCTGGAATGCATCAAGTACTTGAGATGGTTGAGTTTTAGCAGTGGGTACACCTATTCAAGGTGGATGTGCCCAAGGTATATGAGGAAGAGTTTCAAAGTTTCTATGCAGACCTCTTTACCGTTGAATCTGATAAAATATATGCACTAGTAAATGGCGTAGACATTGTTATGGACTCTGGTATGTTAGGAGACATTCTTAAGGTTCCTGTTGATGGTCTGTCTACTATTAGAGATGCCTGTGGATCAAACTTTAAGCATGCTATATAGTTAAGGAGAGAGCAGTGCAGAAGGGGGAACAAGTGCATAAGAAAGCCTTGCTTCCTGTTTATCAGCTCTTGTTTGAGTTGGTGAACAAGGTCTCGCTTCCTCGCACTGAGAAGAGGTCCATTAAATCCAAGTCTAATCTATATTTGATGGAAGCAGTGGGTGGATTTCGAACTGTTAATTTTCCAACCATAATGGTTGAGTATATGCAAAAGGTGGCAGCATTCAAAGATGGAAATCATGGCCTCCCCTATGGGTGTCTCCTCGCGCATGTCTTCAAATTCTTTAAAGTGACTTTGGGATAGCCTAGGGGGGACCAAGAAGCAGATTATCTCTAAAACTACTTTAGAGGAATGTGAGTGTATCGATAAAATGGGAGGGGTATGAAGCACTTCAATAATTTCCCGGCTTATAAATGCTCAAAATAGTGCTACTGAAGAGAACAGAAAGTTGAAAGTAAGGAATGCCATATTAGAGATTCAGCCCAGTAAGGCTCAAGAGCCATCAGGGTTGTGAGCGCGTGATTTTTGCCTCACGTGAATTACTCCCACAAAATCAAAATAAAATAATTATTTGTTTTATTGTTTGAAGTCTTGTGAAATTTGGTAGTATTTTCTTTTATTATTTACATTTATTTGTGCCTATGTATTTTATTTAATTAATAATAAAACATATAAAAATATGTTGCATTTGCATTTAGAATTTAATTTTATATTTTTAGATTAATTAAGAAAGTTGTTATTTTACAAAAAATAAAAAATTCACAAAAAATAACGTATTTTGCAATTTTAGTGTTTAATGTCAAAATATTGTAATTTTTCTTTTAATTTGGTATTTAATTATTTGTCATAATTACTACTTAGAGTTAATTAATATTTTTAGGATAATTTGGTTAAGGTTAACTTTAGGTTTGTATTTTATTTTAATTAGAAAGAAAAGTAATTAATAAAAAAAGGGAGAAGGGAAATAAAGAGGACTCGGATTTGGGCCAAAACCTTCAAGCCCAATCAAATTCACCACAAAACCCAACGAAATTGCCCAAAAACCCATCCCATATCCGGTCCAAGCCAACCGTCCATTTCCTCGAATCCAACGGCCAAGACCTTGCCCCATCGCATGTACCAAACCCTAACCCGTTTGCATCAGAGACCGATCCGATCTCTATTACAGCTAAATGATGTCTTTCCAATTAAGTGAATGATCTGAGCCTTTGATTCCGTTTGATCGAATGGTTGAGATTCAATTCTCCCTCTAGTATATAAACTTGAAACACACCCCAACCCCCCTCTCACTCCTCTCCTTCGTCTCTTCAGAGACCAGCCATACACCACCTTCCTCTGCCTGCCGAAAATTGCCCACGGCAGTGGACGGTGGCCAATCACCCCCAAAAATACACCGTAGAATCCCTTTTGCCTCTTCTTTCTAAATATCTAATCAGCTACCTTCGAACACACCCAAAACTCTTCGAATCTTGATTCGAAGAGGCGAACCCTAACACCGCCCTGATATTCTCCGGTGGCGGCGCCACCTCCAACCCCTTCCAAATCAACACTACTAAACCCCACCCCATAACTCCCTCATACCAAATCCATCATTCGTTTCCCTCGAATATAGCCAAAAACTTTCGAATCTTAAATCCAAGTACAACAACAATAACAACCCAGTAGAATCTTAAATCCAAGTGTGAACCCTAAAAATCTAAGTTTGTCCTAAATGAAACCTAGTGGCACGCATGGTCATATGTTGCTGTTACTTTCAAGATGAGAAGTTTAGATTCGATGAACACTGATGTTGTTCAGTTGTTCTTGACAAAGAACAAATGTGTAACATCAGTCTTGTTGAATCAAAGTCTACAGCAGTTTGTTGATTTATAAAGTGGTAAGTGTCTCCATTTTTTTTCATATGTTTCATCTTCTGTTCCCTCTCCCTTTCTTTAGTTAGATTTTTTTATTATTCCCTTTGAAAACTCGACCAATCTGTTGAGTTCAAATTGTTCTCTGCTCGTTTGTCCCATTTGTTTCTTTATCAAATTGTGAAAGGAACTTTCTCTAATTCTTGTTGGTCCATTGACCTAGTCCATTTAATCAGGTTGTTTGTTTTAGTAAGCTAATTAGTTCCATGCTTGTTTGTTTTTATTATTCAGTCGTATAACAGTTGTTATTAATCAGTCGTATTTTGAATCCATTTAATTAGTCGATTTTGTCTTCTGCCTTCCATATGGTCGCAGAAATTGGTTTGGATCATAGTTTGGGCCTCAAGGGTTCAAGAACCCAAAGGCTACAGAACCTGCTACTATAGTAGCCCAAGGACTTTCGGTCAATTTGAACCGCTTGATAGGTTTGAATAAATAACAGAGGTCTTAAGGGGTAACTTGGGAATTGGATAAGAGAACCTTAATAATTGAATAGAGGTTGCTGATAATGATGAGTGGTGCACTACTGAACTAATTTAAGGGGGGGAGGGGGGTGCTAGGTAGTGGAATGAAATAAAAATGGGAAAAAGGGTACTGGTAATGGTTGGCTTAAGGCCCTTTTAGGAGCTGGAAATCAGAGAACATGGTGGCACAATCAAAAGGTTTAAAAATACAGGTGTAAAGGGAGTACACATGCTGGGAAAGAGAGATGAAAGGCAGAATATAGAATTCGGAGTGGACAGAATCAAGGGTGTATAATTGAGAGGTTGTCTGGAGTTAGAGGGAGTAATTTTGAGTGATAGGAAGACATTAATATAGAGAAAAGAGAGAGATTAATATACAAAAAAGAGAGACATTAAAAATACACTGAAAATACACATTGAGAGAGAACACACATAAGAGAACTGAACACATAATCTCTTAAACAAGTTTCTGGTTCACTTGGGTGTGGGAATGAACTAAATTTAGTTTCTTAAAGTTGGAGTTGAAGCTGTTGTGGTCTTTGTTCTACTAAAACTATTTCCATCACCCGAGCATCAAATTTTGCTTTTGGTTTTAACTTGACTCTAGGAGGATTATTCTGTTGCTGCTTACTGTTGGTATCACTGCTGAACTTACTTCCCCTTTTCTTTTGTTTCCAGATACACTACTTTGTCATCCTATTGATTATGAAGTAAAAATTTGAGAAATCAATTGGTTTGGAAGAATTGAAGCATGAAAACTCTTTCTGTATCTTTTTTTTTTTTTGATTGTTTCTCTATGTTCAAGATTAGTTTTTTGTCTAAATTTGCTTTTCATATATGGTTTGTAATTATTAGTAAAAATGATGTCATGTTTATCAATAGGGATTCCATGTCCCAGGATCACTACTTTTTCATTTTCAGAATTTAGGTATTCATGGTTAGTTCTATAAGCTTCACATAGAGCTTGTATTAATGGTACTGGTCGAACTTTGCATCAACCATATTGTTTGGATTGTCTTAGAGGTCTTTCCCTTCATTGTTTGGTTTATTTGACGGGTTAGAGCATTTGGTTATGCTGGAATATCATTTTGTTTCATGGCATGAGTAATTGAATAGGTTCTAAGTTATAGTCAATTGGGCAGTTACTCCTAAGCAAAGAAAGAATTTATTTCATCACTTCGAGGGTCTAGGCCACATTTAGAATTCCCTGGATTGTCTATAAACATGATTGAATGTGAATCTACTGTTTGAATTCAAATTCTTTTATTTAAGAGTCACATTAGCAGTAATCTATATTGAATGTGTTGAAATGAGTTCTAATTGAATTTGGAATCATGCACAACTTATCTTGATGAATCAGCTATGATATTAATATGAAATATGGAAAGTCAAATGTCCAGGCCCCCTCTAGGCTGCAGAAACTTGATCTCGAGTCCCATTTTGGGGCTGGGTGTCACTTTAAATTTCATGCCCAAATCGGTTATTGAATATGATACTAATTTGGTTGGTAGTTTTGAATCGAGGCCAAAATGAAATGGGAGGCTTGTAATCACAACCTCTTTGGGGCCTTTGGATTAAGCCCGTCTTTTCTTTCTTAATCTCGAAATGGTTTTCCCCTTTTACGTAATTGGGCCTGCCTTAATTCAGAGACAATAAGAGTTCAAATGCCTTTAGTATTTAATTAATTAAACTCCTTCAAATAATTTGCGGGTCGCACTATATTAAGGATAACAATAGTCTATGACTCCTCGAATTGTAGATTAAATATCCTTTAGAAAAATGAAGTTGAGATATGCCGTGCCAAACAATCCCAGCTGTGCAGCCCTTCTTTTAAATTAAATTTTAATACAACCTTAGAATTCGAGGCATGCCATTTAGCGAATTTTTATGGACCTCGCAAAGTTAAAACGCATAGTTGCTTTAGGCGCGCATTTTAATAATCTACTTTCATAAACCCGGGTGCATCTTTTATGAGACCCAAATCCAAATCCTAAAATGTTGAATAAAATGTGTTTCGGATTGCAAATGCATTTCATGTAACGTAATCCAAAGACATGTTTTAAACGACGTTCAATCTTCTTGAAAAATGAACAAAAGCGATTATAAGTTAAAATTTGCACATAACATTCAAAAAAATGTATTCAACTCAGATAATGAAGCCGAACATAACAATTGAGCCACCATGCTAGAACCATGAAACTCGAGAATGCCTAACACCTTCTCCCGGGTTAACAGAATTCCTTATCCGAATTTCTGGTTCGCAGACTGTAATATAGAGTCTATTTTTTTCCTTGATTCGGGATTTGAACCGGTGACTTAGGACACCATATATCTCTCAAGTGGTGACTCTGAATCTTTTAAAAAATGAATCCCGTTTCGATTGTCCTTTAATTGGAAAAACTTCCCTTATACACTTCCGGGTGTAGGTAAAAAGGAGGTGTGACAGCTCTGGCGACTCTTCTGGGGAATATTGACCCAAAACCACTGGTTCAGAGTTAGAAATTCAAGCTTGGAATAATGTTATATCGACTTTATAGATTATATGATTTTTATTACATGTTTGGGTGTAATGTGCTAAATGCTGCTTTTTACCGCTTTGATATTATCTAAATTGTATATAAAACTTCTACTAAACCCTTCTCTTCTCATCTCCGGGGATGTGCTCGCTGGTCGAGACTCCCTATTCTGTTAGTTTCATACCTTAAAATAAGAAAGAGGCTCGGACAAGTTGCTAAGCTGGATGGTCTTTTGGTTCCCGGTACGTAGCCCCTTCCTCGACTCGAGTTGTCCGCTCGAGTATACAAGTCTAGAACAAATACCCAGGTTTTGAACTTAGAATAACTCGGCCTCATACCAGATCCCTAGTAGGAATGTTTGTTTTCATCATGCGTATTTTGACTTTGGAGACTCAATACAGGGGTTGGGTCTGTCTAGGACAGGTGTACCAAGCAATAAAGAGACCCTCCTGGTACATCTTACTTGCTACTTGTGCATTTATTTGCTTCGGATCTGCATGTTGACTGGTTTGTAAAAAAAATGGGAAGAAAGTTGAGAGAAACATGAGAAAAATGAAAAATATAATAAACTACTTGTTTTGAAAATCAGTGTCCAAAATATGCCGAAACTCTGCCAAAATTCCAAAAAAAAAAGAAAAAATATTTTTGTTATAAATGTTTGTTTTATTAGAAAAATAGTTGGTATCATTTTTTGTCAAAATAGGCAGAACTACGTAAGTTTGATTCTCACCGGATGAGGGATATGTAAGCAACCTCTATCGGCTCAAGTATTTCTGAAAAAAAATATAACTAGGGATACATGAAAGTCATTGGTTTTACCACAAGTAAAGGTGAAGTCATTCTTGTCTAAAATAGCCAAACATCCCCAAAGGATCGCCGGAAGGCCGTTTTTTGCAAGAACATCCGCCTATGGTCATTTCTCCAAATTTTGGCCGGTTAGCAAACACAGCCTTTAAATCTTCCTCATTGAAGTGTTGAAAGGCCGTATTGACAAAGCTGGGCATTTTTATAAAAGTTTGAAATAGTGATAACACTTTTAAATCTAAACAAATCCTGATTTTCTTTTAACTAAAGTCACCCTAATAAATGTATAGAATGAGCACGAACCGAGAATTGCCAATAACAATCATGAACCGGATCCCTTTGGAGCTGCATATGTGGTGGAATGATCTGGGTGAATCAGGGCAAGAAAAGTTTAATCTACTTGGGAGATCTTACTAGTTTGTTAAAAATTAATCCTAGGGGAGACATCGTAAATGCGTTGGTGACATTCTGGGACCCGACCTACAACGTATTCGGTTTCTCAGATTTCGAGCTCACCCCAACCTTGGAAGAAATAACTGGATATATTGGGATCCTAAATTTCCTCTAAGGCATCAGTACTTAGTTGCTCCAAGAGCAGTTGCCGTGCACAGTTTCTTAAACTCACTGAAGATAAGCAGGTTGGTCCATAACACAGATTTGGCAGCTGGGATTTGTAGTCCACACTTCATATACCAGAGATATGGCCACATAGGGGGATTTAATAACCCAACAAACAAAATCTGTAGCAAAGGAAATCACCACAAATGGGAAGAACATAGATGTTTTGCTTTCATGGTGGTCTTCTTGGGACTTCCGGTGTTACCTAGGAAAGACGGAAATATTGACATAAAAATAGCCAGGGTTGTAAGCACTTTACTTACCTAGTCCAAAAGCACCCTTGCACCCATGATAGTAGCTAAAATCTTCCGCGCTCTCATAGCCTGCAAAGCTGGAGGAGACTTCTTTGAGGGGTGCAACCTGGTACTGCAAATGTGGATGATTGAATATCTATGCCATCGTCCGCAATTCATGAGTTATGGGTCAACAAAGAAAACCTGCATAGAGGAATTCTATACAAGGATTGATGGAATCAGCTTGCCGGAAGGGGTTACCGGATGGATATCACATCTCCGTTCCATCACAGCTAGCCAAATAGAATGGACATTTGGATGGTTGCCTATAGATGCGATCATATATATGCCAGCTATCGGGCCTCACTTCCTCTTAATGGGACTCAGAAGCATCCAGCCGTATGCACCGTATCGGGTTTTGAGACAACTTAGGAGATGCCAAATAATGCCGAAAGATGAAGATCTCAGTACCCAAGTAATCGAGATTGGTCCTGATGGCCAGTTTCCTGAAACATCAGTTTGCCAGATTTGGAGCGAGTGTCAATACTTAGCAGCAAACACCATAGTACGGGATCGATTCAACGGAGAAGTTTCACCAGGGTACTATGCTTGGTTCCGAAAGGAAATTACGTTCGGGAGGCCAGCTAAAAGACCTCACCTTCAATATTTTGTCAAGTCATCACAAGAATATTGGTATTGGTTAGCCAGAGAAAACGAATACGGGGCCAAAATAGGGAGATTGGAAAAGCAGGTCCAGGACCTCAAGTTCGACAACAGTATCCAGGCAGCTACGGATAAGGGAGAAAGGAAAAAACTAGCTCAAGAGAATAAATCCCTCAAAGCTCAGTTCCAAAAAATGAAGATAGCTGCTCGAAACCTAGAAAGGAGCCAGTCTGACAGCAGACTCATAAACGAACTGAAAAAGAAAGCCCTCGAATGTCAACATGACCTGGAAAAATCTGAAGCTAGTTTGGAAAAAGTCCGGGCAAGATGGACGAAGGGTACGGAGGAGCGGGCATGGTTTACGCAACAGATAAAGAGGGACAATGAAGAGATCGTCACTCTTTTCAAAGGAGAAATAGCCACTCTCGAGGATGAGGTAATCAGACAGGCTAGAGATTACAAAGCACATAGGGATCACTGCTATGACCTAATGGCTCGGATGGAGGAAGAAATGCATCAATTTCAAAATCAACTCCTTCATGACTCTCAAGTGTTAGAAGCTCGGAATCAGCAGATAGGGAGGTTGCTTCAGGAAAAAGGCAGGATTAGAGAAAGGATTAGAACCATCGCGCATTATATTACACTGAAGTGCCGAGCATGCGAGAACATGTCTCGTACCACCTTTTTCGCTGCAGTAATGACTTTCGTCCGCCAAACTATTAGGGATTTGGAGAGGTTGCAAGGGGATCTTGCATTTAGGCTCGCAGCAAGGCCGAATGATGTCTTGCGGGTACCAGGAGCCTTAATGTATTCCTGATTCTACTCGAGTCTATATTATTTTTGTCTGTCAGTTGGTTTTCAAACCTATGTTTTCTTGTAATATGTTGGTTGTTTTATTTTTATCAAAGTCTATCAGTTTTTAGTTTTGTTGAATTTTTGAATTAGTTGTAATCAAAGAATTTGCTCTCTATAAAATTTGGAATTCCCGGGAATAAAGTGTTTTACTAATTGCCGGCCAGAACTACGCCTGGTCTGATTCATGCGGGGTCATAATACGTAGGCAATCTCCATAGGATTCGACCACAACCAAAATAAAAATAAAAGTAATAAAAAAGAAAACAAAAATATAAAAATAAATAAAGAAAAAGAAAAAATGGGAGAGGAATCATAAACAGGAAAAGCCGGGATAATACAAGCAACCAAGCAAATGCATAATAGAAATGGTTAACTGCTTAGGAGCATTGCATCCTTAATGTGTGTTTTCCTATTTGTTAAAAGCCCTAACGCTAACAGGATGCTCCCATTTTGTTCATTTTCAATATCCAGAAAGGTGTTTGGTTTGTGGTTCCCGAGGTAGTAACTCATCTCCACAACATAGAAGTCAAAAGGCAATGACAGATAACAATAAAATTGGGTTGGTTGATATCGGTACCCAAAAGTGGTTGGTTGAATAGGACACTGGTTTGGCTGATGAGGCAAGGATATTGAGACAGCACATAACAAACATGTACCAGGCTTTGATGGTTGGGAAGGCACCACCACCGCCACCACCTAGTTTCCCAGATGTTGCCCTTACCCAAACTTTGGCATCTCCCAATCACCCTAGTATCTCCATCACTCTTCCTCCAAGTTCTGGGAGGCTGAAGAACATGGAATAGTCCCTAAAGAGCGTGCAAGGGACGGGAGACCAAGGCGGCATATCTTACCAAGAGTTGTGCACACTCCCTGACGTTTGCATGCCCACAAGGTTTAAAGTACCAAAGTTCAACCTGAATGAGGAGTGTGGAGATCCAGTAACCTATCTGAGGGATTATTGCAGTGAAATGAGAAATGTTGGCAAGAGGAAAGATTTTTTAATGGCTTATTTCAGTAAAATCTTGACTGGGGCAGCTTTGGAATGGTATAATCGTCAAGATGTCGGTAAGTGGCATACATGGGATGATGCGGCTCAAGATTTTGTGTAACATTTTCATAACAATACAGACATTGTCTCACATCGCTCCTACATATCTCAGATAGGAAAGAAACCTAAAGAAAGTTTTAGGATTTTTTGGCTCAGATGGAGCGAACAAGTTGCTCAGGATAATCTTCCTATGGACAGAAAAAATGTTGTTAAGCCCCGCCAACGACAAGGTCCAGTGGTCGTTCTTGCTAAACAGACTCCATATCGACCCCGTAGTTATCTTTTTAATTCTCCCGACCACTACTTCTTTCTACAGAACCCCCGAAATCATCTATCACTTCCCCGATATCCTGTCCATATCGCACCACCATATGTTCCACATCCCCAAGGCCCGTGATGGTCCGTGCCCCTGCCACAAATGTCTCGTTCACCTTCTCAAGCATATCAGCCACCTGCCCGCAAAAGGTTCCAACCGAGGCCATAATATAAAATAAAAAGATTACTAAAAAAAGAGAATGCTTTCGGAGAATCTTATACAAGTTTGTTTGAAAATTTAAAGCGTTCCGGCCGGATTGAGCCGCTCCTCGGTTATACTCCAGACCCATATGCAAAAGGCTTTGATCCTACTATGCGATGCATGTATCACTCTAATGTCCAAGGGTATAGCATTGAGAATTATCATTCTTTTAAAAAGGAAATAGAAAGAATGATTCACGAAGGGGTAATCGTGATCAATGACAGTGGAAGGGAGCATGCGAATCCTCTTGGGAACGTGCTGATTAAAGCTGATGATATTAAAGTTGGTAATGGTTTTGGAAATATTGATGGGGAACTCAGTGGCTAAGATGCCAAGCGTGGTAATTGGAAAAATATTCCTTTATTGGCTATCCAGGAAGGAGTCTTGGTAGCTCGCTCTGATTTTCCTTCAAGTTTGTTTGGATTATTCTAGGGTTGTAATCCAGATTTTTTTAGTCTGCCTAAGCGTGCAAACCTTGTTATCTGGTTCCAATAAAATGAAATTTCTCTTCTTCATTATTCCTGATATTTTATTTTTATTTTTCTTATTTTCTTTTCTGTACAGTTATTTTTACGCTAGTTCTAATGACATGGCATGCATGAGGAATCCTCAACCCAGTCTAAAAAACCAATCTGACTCCAAAATAATAGTGCAAAAATTTCACGACTTATGAGGTTAAGTACACTCACCTTAATAAGACATGTTGCGCCTTAACTCGGGGAGACTCAGACCTTCTGGTACATCAAATTCAAGGAGAATGGAAAATACGGGATTTGAAGCTCATACCGTACCGACAATGTTTGCATGATCTTTGTCAGCGGTTTCGATCAGTGGAGTTCAGGCATATCCCAAGGGTCCATAATAAGGTTGCCGATGCTTTATCTACCTTGGCATTAATGTTACATCACCCAGACAAAGTTTATGTCGATCCTTTGCATATTCAAGTCCGCGATCATCATGCTTACTGTAATATGATAGAGGAAGAACTTGATGGCGAACCATGGTTTCATGATATCAAAGAATACATTCGAATGGGGATATACCCAGTGCAAGCCACGGGGGATCAGAAGAGAACAATTCAGCGGTTGGCGAGTGGATTTTTCTTTAGTGGAGGGCTTTTGTATAAAAGAACACCAGACCTTGGGTTGTTGAGATGCATAGATGCTAGAGAAGCCACGAATGTCATATCCGAAGTACATTTAGAAGTTTGTAGACCGCATATGAGTGGATATGTTCTGGCGAAGAAAATTCTTCGAGCAGGATATTATTGGCTCACCATGGAGCGCGATTGTATCAATTTTGTGCGCAAGTGTCATCAATGCCAGGTACACGACGATTTGATTCATTCTCACCACCAGAATTGCACACAATCCCGACATCATGGCCCTTTTTTGCTTGGGGCATGGATGTCATTGGACCAATTGAACCAGCAGCATCTAACGGGCACATGTTCATTCTGGTGACCATTGATTATTTTACCAAGTGGGTTGAGGCTAAAACTTTCAAGTCTGTAACCAAGAAAGCAGTGGTTGATTTTGTTCATTCCAACATCATCTATCGATTTGGAACCCCAAAGGTAATCATCACAGACAACGGTACTAATCTTAACAGCAATTTGATGAAGGAAGTATGTCAACAGTTTAAGATTACACATCGCAATTCCACCCCATATCGTCCCAAGGCGAATGGAGCAGTCGAGGCAGCCAACAAGAACATAGAGAAAATACTGAGGAAAATGGTAGAAGGTTCCAGGCAATGGCATGAAAAATTACCATTTGCATTGTCGGGTTATCGCACTACTATTCGTACTTCGGTAGGTGTAACTCCTTATTTGTTGGTATATGGAACAGAAGCCGTAATACCTACAGAAGTTGAAATCCCGTCCCTTCGAATTGTCGTCGAGGCCGAGATTGATGATGATGAGTGGGTCAAAACCCAGTTGGAGCAATTGAGTTTGATTGATGAGAAAAGATTAGCAGCGGTATGTCATGGTCAGTTATATCAAAAGAGAATGGCAAGAGCATACAACAAAAAGGTGCGTCCCCGGAAGTTTGAAGTGGGTCAGCAAGTGTTTAAACGTATCCTTCCAAATCAGGCCGAAGCGAAAGGAAAGTTCGCCCCAAATTGGCAAGGGTCGTTCATTGTGACAAGAGTGTTATCCAATGGTGCTTTGTATCTAACAGACATCGAAGGAAAATGTGTAGACATAGCTACTAACTCTGATGCAGTCAAAAGATACTATGCATGATTTTCTTTGGTTTATTGTGATTGTTTGTATTTGACATTGTTTCGAAGACTGAAATGACGAAGGCAATTTATTCTGCTATCTAAACACTTTACCTTTTGTTTCCCCCCTTTTGAGTCTTATCCGTTTTATTCCATACCGCTCTTTTGGAATCAACAACGAAAAAAAACAGAAAAAATAATATAATAACAAGTGAAAAGAAAAACTGTAACGACAAGGAAAATCGGGTGAACTACGTTTGACCCGATTCCTTTTAAGGATACTTAGGCAGCTTCACGGCTCGGTCATAGTGAAACAAAAATCAAAAGATCCTCAAGCAAGAAACTGGGGCAGAAGTTGTGTTTATGATAAGAAATTTGATTCCAAAAGTTGTAATTCTAACCCGCTGAATTTGTTTTGAGCTTTTTGATACCCTTTTCTTTCCAACCATATCCAAAAACCTATATTGATGTCCAAAGAAAGACCTCCCGATCAGTCTTCGAGAGGTGCCAAGTCAAGCAATTAAATATGATTCATATCAAGGCAACACTCCGATTTAAGCAAGAAAAATGAAAAATGAGAGAGTCTTATTGGTAAAAACCCGCAAGGGCACTGTAAGGCGACGAAGGATGAGAGAAATGAGAGAGTCTTAGTGGTGAAAACCCTCGAAGGGAACTATAAGGCGATGAAAGCTGAGAAAATCCTTAAATGAGATAGTCTTATTGGTGAAAACCTTCACAGGCACCATAAGCCGGCGAGGAATGGAGAAAGGGGCAAATGAGATAAGGCTAACGGCAGAGATCCGTCAAGGCATCAAGCAGAACCAAGATGGTAATTCAGCAAAGAATGGGGTTGTGAAAATCTTGAGGCGCGAAGCAAGACAATAGAAAATTAATTGAATTGAATAGACTGGGTTGGTTAATTCGAAATGCACGACATGTTCATTGGGATCGGTTATCCCATTAAGATAAGTCCTTTTCTTTCCTCACACGGTCTTCTAAAGAAAGATTTTCTCTTTTATTTTTGTCTTTTGAAATCATCGCATTTCTTTTCTTTTAGCTAAATGCTTTTTCAATAATAATTGATTCTAACAAATAAGAAAGAATGTCAAAGCTTACTACCAGTTTCCATTATGGTGCAATGCGAAGTATGGCTAGGACAGGCCGAAGATAATGTGATGGGACGTAAAAGGCATCATTGGAAATCCGAATAATGGAATGGTTTAAGATTCCGTAAAAGGTATGGGATCAGATAAAAAGACTAGAAGGGGCAAGCAACAGTTGGGAAATTTGTGGATAAGGAGTAGTCAGGGGGTCGAAAATTCTCGACTGAGGTCAAGGCAGTCAGACAAAAATAAATATTGAAAGGAAAGAAGGACAAAACCCTCCCCAGCAGGAGTATCGTAACCAATCACCACATCCTAAATTGACCAGACTTTTTCTGTGTTTTGAAATAGGGGAAGGAAATGTTGTTGATGGTGGAGAAATTTTCCCCGAAGAAAGAGCAAGTACTAAACAGGTTTGATCGCATGCATTCTCAGGACCTTCCTGGAAAATGGGACTTAGTTAAATACAATCAAGATCTAGCGTAAGCCGTACCTCGAAATGAATATAAGTCAAGAGTTTGCATGTTTGAGATAGGTTTCAATGAGAAGTTTTCAGGACCCTCCTGGATAATGGGATCTAGCTTTTAAATTGTTAAAGATATTTAGTTTTACACAAACATCTGTGCTCAGCCACCAAATTGGGGCAGAAAATTTTATTTGTTTTGTCTATTTTTGTTGAAATTAGGTGCCCACCTGGAGAACAAGGGAATACATTTCAAGTTTAGCAATCAGGCGCCCACCTGGAGAACAAGGGAATACATTTCAAGTTCAGCAATTAGGCGCCCACTTGGAGAACAAGGGAATATATTTCAAGTTCAGTAATCAGGCACCCACCTAGAGAACAAGGGAGTATAATTCAAGTTTTAGCTTTCAAGTTCCTACTCATAACATGATTCAGTTTAACACTCACATGTAGGCCTAGTTACCAAACTAGGGCAGAAAATTTTCTTTGTTTTGTCTATTTTTGTTGAAATCGGGCACCCACCATGAGAACAAGGGAATACAATTTAAGTTTTAGCAATCAGGCGCCTACAGGAGAACAAGGGAATACAATTTAAGTTTTGGTAATCAGGCGCCCACCTGGAGAACAAGGAAATACAATTCAAGTTTTGGTAATCAGGCACCCACCTCGAGAACAAGGGAGTAGAATTCAAGTTTTACATTTCAAATTCTTACTGATATTTAGTGACTAGATTCATATAACACTCACAGATGCACTTAACTATCGAACTGGGGTAGAAAATTCCTTTTGTTTTGTTTATTTTGGAAGTCAGGCGTCCACCTGGAGAACAGGGAACAATAGTTAAAGATAGTTGAAGTCAGGCGTCCACCCGGAGAACAAGGAACAATAGTTGAAGATAGTTGAAGTTAGGCGTCCACCTGGAGAACAAGGAACAATAGTTAAAGATAGTTGAAGTCAGGCGTCCACCTAGAGAACAAGGAACAATAGTTGAAGATAGTTGAAGTTAGGCGTCCACTTGGAGAACAAGGAACAATAGTTAAAGATAGTTGAAGTCAGGCGTCCACATGGAGAATAAGGAACAATAGTTAAAGATAGTTAAAGTCAGGCGTCCACCTGGAGAACAAGGAACAATAGTTAAAGATGGTTGAAGTCAACCGTCCACCCGGAGAACAAAGAACAATAGTTAAAGATAGTTGAAGTCAGGCGTACACCCGGAGAACAAGGAACAATAGTTAAAGATAGTTGAAGTCAGGCGTTCACCTGGAGAACAAGGAACAATAGTTTAAGTTTTTGAAGTCAGGCGTCCACCTGGAGAACAAGGAACAATAGTTAAAGATAGCGGAAGTCAGGCGTCCACCTGGAGAACAAGGAACAATAGTTAAAGATAGTTGAAGTCAGGCATCCACCTGGAGAACAAGGAACAATAGTTAAAGATAGTTGAAGTCAGGCGTCCACTTGGAGAACAAGGAACGATAATTAAAGATAGTTGAAGTTAGGCGTCCACCTGGAGAACAAGGAACAATAGTTAAAGATAGTTGAAGTCAGGCGTCCACCTGGAGAACAAAGAACAATAGTTAAAGATAGTTGAAGTAAGGCGTCCACTTGGAGAAAAGAAACAAAAGTTAAATATAGTTGAAGTCAGGCGTCCACCTGGAGAACAAGGAACAACAGTTAAAGATAGTTAAAGTCAGACATCCACCTGGAGAACAAGGAACAATTGTTAAAGATAGTTGAAGTCAGGCGTCCACCTGGAGAACAAGGAATAATAGTTAAAGATAGTTTAAGTCAGGCGTCCACCTGGATAACAAGGAACAGTAGTTTAAGTTTTTGAAGTCAGGCGTCCACCTGGAGAACAAGGAACAATAGTTAAAGATAGTTTAGGTAAGGCATTCACTTGGAGAACAAGGAACAATATTTTAAGTTTTTGAAGTCAGGCGTCCACCTAGAGAACAAGGAACAATAGTTAAAGATAGTTAAAGTCAGGCGTCCACCTGGAGAACAAGGAACAATAGTTGAAGATAGTTGAAGTCAGGCGTCCACCTGGAGAACAAGGAACACTAGTTAAAGATAGTTGAAGTCAGGCGTCCACCTGGAGAACAAGGAACAACAGTTGAAGATAGTGAAGTCAGGCACCCACCTAGAGAACAAGGAACACTAGTTAAAGATAGTTTAAGTCAGGCGTCCACCTGGAGAACGAGGAACAACAATTGAAGATAGTGAAGTCAGGCATCCACCTGGAGGACAAGGAATAATAGTTGAAGATAGTTGAAGTCAGGTGTCCACCTGGAGAACAAGGAACAATAGTTAAAGTTTTTGAAGTCAGGCGTCCACCTGGAGAACAAGGAACAATAGTTTAAGTTTTTGAAGTCAGGCGTCCAGCTGGAAAACAAGGAACAAAAGTTGAAGTTTTTGACAAGTAACAACGGTTGAAGTCTCATAAGTCAAACCAAGGGAAGACAGCAATGGTCAGAAGAAGACGATTCAAGTTTCGAAAGGAAAACAATTCGAGTTTCATAGGAAGAGAAGACTATAGTTCAAGTCAGCAACAAAGAAACTTCGGAGGAAGTACAAGTCAACAAGGCAACAACAGTCGGAAAGTCAAGTTTGAGAATAAATCTTTGTAATGCATCGATTATAGCTTAGTATAGCTTCTTCATTTTTAGCAGGGTGTAATAAAGAGGTCAGTAAGAAGTATCAGCAGTAGCATCAGCAGTAGTAAATCACAGCTTCATGGTAGTCCCAGCTACTGAAACTTCCTGAACTACATTGACCTGATTCCTTTTTAGCCAAGGATATGTGGGAAACCTTTGAAGTAGAGGTTCGGTCAAATATTTCAAAAATGCTTCACATAGAGTATCTAAATGGGCAAAATCGCTCGTATCCGCTCACTTTAACTTTGGACGAAAACTCTTCGTGTTTACGCGCAAAGAGGGGCAGCTGTGAGCAAATGATTTTTGCCTCACATGAATTACTCCCGCAAAATCAAAATAAAATAATTATTTGTTTTATTGTTTGAAGTCTTGTGAAATTTAGTGCTATTTTCTTTTATTATTTACATTTGTATATGCCTGTGTATTTTATTTAATTAATAATGAAAAATACAAAAAATATGTTGCATTTGCATTTAGGATTTAATTTTATATTTTTAGAATAATTAAGAAAGTTGTTATTTTACAAAAAATAAAAAATTCACAAAAATAACGTATTTCGCATTTTTAGTGTTTAATGTCAAAATTTTGTGATTTTTCTTTTAATTTATATTTAATTATTTTTGATAATTACTACTTAGAGTTAACTAATATTTTTACGATAATTTGGTCAAGTTTAAATTTAGGTTTGTATTTTATTTTAATTAGAAAGAAAAGTAATTAATAAAAAAAAGGAGAAGGGAAATAAAGAGGACTCGAATTTGGGCCAAAACCTTCAAGCCCAATCAAATTCACCCCAAAAACCCGGCGAAATTGCCCAAAAATCCATCCCATACCCGGTCCAAGCCATCCGTCTCTAAGACCTTTGAAATGCCGTAATATAAGGAGAATACTATGTCGTTTCGAGATCAACAGATCTCAACCGTCCATTTCCTCGCATCTAACGGCCAAGACCTTGCCCCATCGCCCATAACCGACGCTGACCCGTTTGCATCAGAGACCGATCCGATCTCTATTATAGCTAAACGATGTCGTTCCAATTAAGTGAATGATCTGAGCCTTTGATTCCATTTGATCGAATAGTTGAGATTCAATTCTCCCTCCAGTATATAAACTTGAAACTCACCCCAACCCCCCCAGACCAAAACCCCCTCTCGCTCTTCTCCTTTGTCTCTTTAGAGACCAGCCATACACCACCTTCCTCCGCCTGCTGAAAATCACCCACGGCGGCGGACGGTGGCCAATCACCCCCAAAAATACACCGTAGAGTCCCTTAATCTCCTCTTTCAAAATATCTAATCAGCTACATTCGAACACCCCCAGAACTCTTCGAATCTTGATTCGAAGAGGCAAACCCTAGCGCCGACCTGATATTCTCCAGTGGCGGAGCCACCTCTAACCCCTCCCAAATCAGCACCACTAAACCCTCATAACTCCCTCATACCAAATCCATCATTGGTTTCCCTCGAATATAGCCAAAACCTTTCGAATCTTAAATCCGAGTGTGAACCCTAAAAATCTAAGTTTGTCCTAAATGAAATCTAGTGGCACACATGGTCATATGTTGATGTTACTTTCAAGATGAGAAGTTTAGATTCGATGAAGACTGATGTTGTTCATTTGTTCTTGACAAAGAACAAATGTGTAACATCAGTCGCGTTGAATCAAAGTCTACAACAGTTTGTTGATTTATGAAGTGGTAAGTGTCTCCATTTTTTTTCATCAGTTTCGTCTTCTGTTCCCTCTCCCTTTCTTTAGTTAGATTGTTTTTATTATTCCCTTTGAAAACTCGACTAATCTGTTGAGTTCAAATTGTTCTCTACTCGTTTGTCCCCTTTGTTTCTTTATCAAATTATGAAAGGAACTTTCTCTAATTCTTGTTGGTCCATTGACCTAGTCTGTTTAATTAGGTTGTTTGTTTTAATAAGCTAATTAGTTCCATGCTTGTTTGTTGTTATTAGTCAGTCGTATAACAATTGTTATTAATCAGTCGTATTTTGAATCCATTTAAGTAGTCGATTTTGTCTTTTGCCTGCCATATGGTCGCAGAAATTGGGTTGGATCATAGTTTGGGCCTCAAGGGTTCAAGAACCCAAAGGCTACAGAACCTGCTAGTATAGTAGCCCAAGGACTTTCGATCAATTTGACCCGCTTGATAGGTTTGAATAAATAACAGAGGTCTTAAGGGGTAACTTGGGAATTGGATAAGAGAACCTTAATAATTGAATAGAGGCTGCTGACAATGATGAGTGGTGCACTACTAAACTAATTTAAAATGGGGGGAGGGGGGGTACTAGGTAGTGGAATGAAATAAAAATGGGAAAAAGGGTACTAGTAATGGCTGGTTTAAAGCTCTTTTAGGAGCTGAAAATCAGAGAACATGGGGGCACAATCAAAAGGTTTAAAAATACAGGTGTAAAGGGAGTACACAGGCTAGGAAAGAGAGAGGAAAGGCATAATATAGAATTCAAAGAGGACATAATCAAGAGTGTATAATTGAGAGGTAATCTGGAGTTAGGGGAGGAATTTTGGGTGATAGGAAGACATTAATATAGAGAAAAGAGAGAGATTAATAGAGAAAAAAGAGAGACATTGAAAATACACTGAAAATGCACATTGACAAAGAACACACACAAGAGAACTGAACACATTATCTCTGAAACAAGTTTCTGGTTCACTTGGGTGTGGGAATGAACTAAATTTAGTTTCTTAAAGTTGGAGTTAAAGCTGTTGTGGTCTTTGTTCTACTGAAACTGTTTCCATCACCTGAGCATCAAATTTTGCTTTTGGTTTTAACTTGAATCTGGGAGGTTTATTCTATTACTGCTTACTGCTAGTATCACTGCTGACCTTACTTCCCCTTTTCTTTTGTTTCCATGTACACTACTTTGTCATCCTATTGATTATGAAGTAAAAATTTGAGAAATCAATTGGTTTTGAAGAATTGAAGCATGAAAACTCTTTCTGTTTCTTTATTTTTTTCTGATTATTTCTCTATGGTCAAGATTAGCTTTTTGTCTAAATTAGCTTTTCATATATGGTTTGTAATTATTAGTAAAAATGATGTCCTATTTATCAATAGGGATTCCATGTCCCGGGATCACTACTGTTCCATTTTTAGCATTTAGGTATTCATGGTTAGCTCTATAAGCTTCACATAGAGCTTGTATTAATGGTACTGGTCGAACTTTGCATCAACCATGTTGTTTGGATTCTCTTAGAGGTCTTTCCCTTTATTGTTTGGTTTATTTGACGGGTTAGAGCATTTGGTTATGCTGGAATAATATTTGGTTTCATGGCATGAGTAATTGAATGGGTTTTAAGTTATAGTCAATTGGGCAGTTACTCCTAAGCAAAGAAAGAATTTATTTCATCACTTCAAGGGTCTAGGCCATATTTAGAATTTCCTGGATTGTCTATAAACATGATTGAATGTGAATCTATTGTTTGAATTCAAATTCTTTTATTTAAGAGTCACATTACCAGTAGTCTATATTGAATGTGTTGAAATGAGTTCTAATTGAATTTGGAATCATGCACAACTTATCATGATGAATCAGCTATGATATTAATGTGATATATGGTAAGTCGAATGTCTAGGCCCCTTCTTGGCTGCAGAAACTCGATCTCGAGTCCCATTTTTGGGCCTGGGTGTTACTTTAAATTTCAGGCCCAAATCAGTTATTGAATATGATACTAATTTGGTTGGTAGTTTTGAATCGAGGCCAAAATGAAAGGGGAGGATTGTAATCACATCCTCTTTGGGGCCTGTGGATTAAGCCCATCTTTTCTTCCTTAATCTCGAAACGATTTTCCCCTCTACGTAATTGGGCATGCCTTAATTCAGAGACAATAAGAGTTAAAATGCCTTTAGTGTTTAATTAATTAATCTCCTTCAAATAATTTGCGGGTCGCACTATATTAAGGATAACAATAGTCTATGACTCCTCGAATTGTAGATTAAATATCCTTTAGAAAAATGAAGTTGAGATGTGTCGTGTCAAACAATCTCAACTATGCAGACCTTCTTTTAAATTAAATTTCAATACAACCTTAGAATTCGAGGCATGTCATTTAGCGAATTTTCATGGCCCTCGCAAAATTAAAACGCGTAATTGCTTTAGGAGCATATTTTAATAATCTACTTTCTTAAACCCAGATGCACCTTTCATGTGACCCAAATCCAAATCCTAAAATGTTGAATAAAATGTGTTTCGGATTGCAAATGCATTTCATGTAACGTAATCCAAAGACATGTTTTAAATGACGTTTAATCTTCTTTAAAAATGAACAAAAGCAATTATAAGTTAAAATTTGTACATAAGATTCAAAAAAATGTATTCAACTCAGATAATGAAGCCGAACATAACAATTGAGCCGCCATGCTAGAACCATGAAACTCGGGAATGCCTAACACCTTCTCCCGGGTTAACAGAATTCTTTACCTGGATTTCTAGTTCGCGGACTGTAATATAGAGTCAATCATTTTCCTCGATTCGGGATTCGATCCAGTGACTTGGGACACCATAAATCTCTCAAGTGGCGACTCTGAATCTTTTAAAAAATGAATCTCGTTTCGATTGTCCTTTAATTGGAAAAACTCCCCTTATACCCTTCCGGGTGTAGATAAAAAGGAGGTGTGACAAGGGTCCTCCAGTTCTTCAAATGCAAAGACTGCTCATCTAACAAAGGAGAATGTTGATCTCAGGCAACAGGTTGAGAACCTGTGGGAGAAACTGCTCGTTGAGCAAATGTCCTCCAATGCTCGGATAGATCTTGTTCCCAACACACTTGGTGCCTCTTCCAAGCCCTCTTTCTCTAGTGTCCCCTAGGCATATCTCTTAGTGACTAGTGTCTAGTTTATCTTTCTTTTGATGATGTTATGGTAGTTATGTTTGTTTTTTCTTTTTTTGATTTGTGGATGGAAATCACTAGTACTGCTCCCATGTAAGCAGTCTAAAAAATCTTTGTTATAAAGGCAAATGCTTATGTTTTTTTAAATAAAAACTCTCTTTATTTAGCTGTAAATGCTTATGTGTTTCTGCTTCTCTTTTCTATCATATTGTATGCAGATAAGTGGTATGAGTTAACTAGGCTAGACTTCTTTATGCTATTTGCTTGTTTATGTTTTTAATTATGCCAAATGGGGGAAAAAATAGATAAAATTTAAGGAGCTAAGGAGAAAAGCAGGGGCTGATTAAGGCGGGAGCAAGGACTGATTAAGGGGGAAGCACAACGCCAGGGGGAACTTGTGAAGTTCCTGTTACTTTATTTGGTTTTACTTTCTCTAAACATGATTGTCAATTTCTAAGTTTGTCATCATAAAAAAGGAGAAATTGATGGGTTTACAGTACTTTAGAATTATATTTTGATGATCTAACAAACTTACTATTAAAAAAGTGGATAAGGAACCTGACACACTTGGTACACAACTCAATCAACAGACTCAAGCTAATGTGAGTTGCTATGACTTCAGAAGATAAAGAATCAACAAAGGGACCTGATCCCCTTGTGTTCCCCTGACAGCAGTACGAAGTCAATTGTCTATAGCTGGAAAGTGACTGCCTGCACTGTATACGCAAACAGTGCATCACAGTACAACAATCACTTCTCATTCTCCAACCAAGTAATTATATCATTCAAGTGATGTTATCTATGTTGTATTAATAATAAATATTACAAAAAAAAAAATCATTTTAACACTTAGAGAATTCATTCAAGCATCTGACAATCAAACATTCAGTTCTCAATTACACCAAGAACAAAGTACAACACTACTACAGACTAGTTCCTACAACAAGTCTCTTGTATGTCCTTAGCTGAGTTGTGACTTTGTAATTGTTATTCATCATAATTCCTACTTTGCTTATCTAGAAGCTTTATTTCGAAACCCCTTGTAAACCATAAATGTTTAGTGTTTGTGTCATGACTAGAGTTAGTCATGAGTTGAAGTCTTTATAATAGGTGTATTGCAAAGTGGTTTGTAATAGGTGTATTAAAACTTAAAAGTTATTGAGGATTAAGAGTTTAATTCTTAGATTTTATAGCGTGTTGCTCGTTGATGGCTATTGGGGTATAAACTCATACGATGTTCCTACTCGCCCCTTGAGCGGGTTTGTCGAGTATACTTCTTAGGGTACTTGTCAGCCACACCTCCAATAAATTTTGCACTGCGGGCGATGCTTCTTTCATCGTGGACGTGGTGGCTCCCTTCTCATGTGAAACGGTTACACTCCCATAAGGAAGAGGTGAATCACTTTGCCTGGGTGAGGCACTCGACGTCACATTCTCCTCGTGTTCCCTGTGTACCTCGTTGATGGTGCCTAGGAGATTAGTAGTGACATCCATCACTGCTTTCAGTCTTTTCTTTCCTTTTCCTGCCATTGTTAGCTTGTGCAAACAAGAAAAAGGGAGTTTTATTTTTTTTAAGATGTAGAAGAAACTAAACTTTTTAACTAGGACCTCCCCACAGACGACGCCAAATTATTTGACTAAAAAGTTTTAAGCCCTTTTTGTTAAACCAATTTAATAAAGAGACAAAGCGTGAATCCAAGTTAAAAGTAATAAATCCCAAAAGCTAAAGTTCAACAACTTGGAGGGTATGCGACCGTGTTCAAGTCAACCAATGCCAAGTTAATGCTCCATGACTGTTAATAAATATGAGAATGAAAACATCCAATAAATGTGACAAATGACATTAAATGTTATAAGAAGGAATTTGTTACCCAATCGTTGAATGGGATGGATGATTCCTTCTTCTGACTATAGCGTGTGACAACAGACTATGGAAGTAAACAACGTGTTCTTGGATCTTATGAAATAAAGAGGAATGTTTTGTAATGGAATCAAACAGAGGAGACAAGACAAACTTTTTTGTATATTCTTAATTGTCAACTCTTTACAAGATGTTCTTTCATAAAAGTTCTGAAATCTCCTTTTTGTTTACTCTCTCCTCCTATTTATAAGGGATATACCTAGAAAACCCTAAAAAGTACAATTTGTGGAATATTCAATGGAACAGTCCTATTTATAATCCTAGGAATATTCTAACAATTGAAACCGTTTGTTCTCTAATCTCCACTCACCTCGGCACTGGTCTCTCTCTTTGAGTTACTCCTCGCCACAGACCGTACTTAATTTCGATCTCAGCCTCAGCTCATCTGTTTGCATTCACTAAACCAGACCTAATTTTGACCTATAGAGTTAGTCCCTCCACTTATTGAGGTCGTCCTCGATAAGCAGATTTTATCTGTATCTAATCATTAGATATTCCGTGGTGGCAAATCGAGCTGAACTGGTCGACGTCGCATTGATAACAGATTGGCTCAAAGGTTGTGGTTGGCATGGCTGACATAGGATGACGTCGTGAACATGCACGTCATCATTACGCATCTTCCTCATGCAATGCGTCGTTTCCAATGCCTCTATTGCTTCGCTTTTAATGTTAATGAGAGTTTCTTGCATCGATCTGGGCGCAGAAATACCTTATAAATAGGGAAAGGGAGATTCAAAAATGAAACTTTTCGCACTTCATATTCCTTTGACACTTTTCTTGTTCTTCTGCTTCTTCTCTAGCCCTTACTTCCGATATCCTTCTGCTTTTCAACTCTAGCTTACGATTTCTTTTCCCGTTGATACCCTTCTTCTGGCTCTACTGCATACACGATGCTGCAGAAGTGACAAACTCCCCTCACACTTCTGACATAGTTTTCGATGCCACCCCTATGTTTGTAGACATGCCTTCCGGTAGCGGTGAACCCACGGTTGCGGAAGACGAAAGTTTTCCCACTGTGTAGGAGATTGTTCCTTGGAACCCGTCGGTCAGAAATGACTTCCCAAAGGAACCTGCCCCTATTCCTGAGTGGGTACTATCAGTCATGGGGTCAAAACAAATATCAGGCATGCGGTCTAAATTTCGTATTCCCGCTCACGTCAATATTCTTCCTGTGAGGAACGACGCGATATAAGTTCACCGGCCTGGGTATTGCACTTTCTACGCCTACTCGTTTTTGGTGGGTTACTTTCTTCCTCTTCATCCACTAGCTGAGGAGTTCTACCGCTTTTATGGCGTCTTCCCGGCACAACTTTCCTCTTACCTACATAAAGTCTTTTTTATGCTGGCGAAGTTCGCAGAGTTGGCCGGCTGCGAAGTCTCCATCCATCACCTATTGCATCTCTTCTCGTCTAGTCTCTACTAAGGCACGCTAATTCATCTCCGCCACCGTGGGACTAAAGGGTTGGTGACAGGGATGGATGACAAGGCGAACCGCTGTTTCTGGTGCAATTACTTCAAGGCGAACCGCCGTTTCTGGTGCAATTACTTCTTTGTCAGAACCGAACACATAGTTTTGTTAAATTTCATTTGACAAAACTCATGGCAAACGGGATCTAAATACTTTCCAAAATTGGTTTTGACCGAAGTCAAGAGGCCACGTAGACCCACTAGATATGAACAGTTCAAGAGTCCAGAACCTTCTTGTAGCGGTGCAAATTTTTGTCGAAAATAATTTTGCCGCCAACCAAAACCCTAGAGCAGCAGTCTAGCAGAGCCTTTATCAGTCTCCCACTCCTTTTCTGCCGGAGCTAAGTAAACATCAATCAACCGGAAAATATGTCAGGCTTGAGGTTCTTCGTTGAAAGAACTGGTGACGGCGCCGGGCAGCCAGCCCTCGATGCTGACAACGGCGAGGAACTCATGCACGTTCAGCCTGGAACCGCCATCGTTCTCGGCAGCCGCCAGCCTGAGTCCCCTGGCACTCTCTACATCACCACTAAGTAACTCTCGACCTTAAATTTACCTTTTGTTTGTTTCTGTATTTATGCCTTTTCGAATCGAATCATTCGTTGAGTTTGGTTGTAATTCGTAAAATATTTACCAGGCAAGTGGTGTGGCTAAGCGATACAGATAGGAGTAAAGGTTATGCAGTTGATTTCTTGTCGGTTTCACTTCATGCTGTGTCTAGGGACCCCGAGGCGTATCAGGATCCTTGTTTATACGCTCAGGTAAAATCTCCTTTCAAAATGTAAATGCGGAGTATATTATTTCCGTTAGTTGAGGTTTTACGTTTCACTCTATATTAGCAAGAGAGCCAAAAAATGAAGATTAATTTCTGTTCTTTGTAAAATTGGAATGTTCCAAATTTTGTAGAAGCAAATTGACCTGCCTATATTTGGATTAATTTCTGTTGTAATTGTAAGAACTGCTGGTCGTGAAATGGAACTGTTAGTTATCAAAAAGGGCTAGGAATATGCTGAAGTGATTATTTAAGTATCTCTCCTTATGATTAATTCCCTTTTAAATATCTGACAACAACAACAACAACAACGATAGCTACCCAGTATAGTTCCACAAAGTGGGGTCTGGGGAGGGTAATATGTAGACAAGCCTTACCCCTACCCGAAAGTGCAAAGAGGCTGTTTCCAATCGACCTTCGGCTCAGGGAAGGAAAGGAGAAACAAAAACAGAAACAAAAGAATATTAGTAACTCCAGCAGAAATCACATAAATAATTATCTAAACATAAGAACCACAAATAAAAAGGCATGCAATAATATCAAACAGTAACTACCATAAGGGGACACAATCCAATACACAAATCATCTATGGAGAGCCCTACCAAACCCCACCCAACCCCGGGAAAGGAGTACGAAAAATTTCTAGAAGCCCCTATCCTATAATCCTGATACTAGACCTCCAGACTTTCCTATCAAGGGCCATGTCCTCGGAAATCCGCATTCTAGCCATGTCCTGTCTAATCATTTCTCCCCAATACCTCTTAGACCTCCCTCTGGCTTGACTCATGCCGACCACCGCTGGCCGCTCACAACTCCTCACCGGGGCATCAGGGCTTCTCCTACGCACATGCCCGAACCACCTGAGTCTGGCTTCTCGCGTCTTCTCATCCGCTGGGGCCACCCCACCTTCTTTCGAATAACTTCATTCTTAATCTTATCTAATCTGGTGAGCCTGCACATCCACCTGAGCATCCTCATCTCCGAAACCTTCATTCTCTGAACATGAGAGTTCTTCACCGGCCAACACTCCGCCCCATACAACATGGCAGGTCTAACCACAGCTCTATAAAATTCTCCTTGAGTTTCTGTGGCACTTTCTTGTCACACAAAACTCCTGATGCAAGCCTCCACTTCGACCACCCCGCCCCTATATGGTAAGTGACATCTCCGTCTATCTCTCCGCCCCCCTGAATCACCGACCCAAGATGTCTGAAACTGTCCTTCTTGGCGATGACCTGAGATCCAATCATCACGTCCCTGCCTACTTCGCTCGGCACTGTGCTAACCTTGCACTCCAGGTATTCTGTCTTAGACCTGCTTAGTTTGAAACCCTTAGACTCGAGAGTCTGTCTCCATATCTCTAACCTCTCGTTAACACCGACCCTCGTCTCATCTATTAAGACCATGTCATCAGCAAATAGCATATACCAAGGCACATCCCCTTGAATATGTCGGGTTAGGGCATCAATCACCAAGGCAAACAAGAGATGACTAAGCGCAGATCCTTGATGGAGCCCCATATCCACCGGGTACATGTCCTTGATTACTCTGATGTAGGCTTCCGGCACGCTCTTCGCCTCCAGGTACCTCCATGGCGCCTTCCTAGGGACCTTGTCATATGCCTTCTCCAAGTCGATAAACACTATGTACAGGTCCTTCTTCTTATCCCTGAACTGTTCCACCAATCTCTTGACAAGGTAGATAGCTTCTGTAGTGGAGCGACCCGGCATGAAACCGAACTGGTTCACGGATATGGATGTCATCTCCCTCACCCTCGCCTCGACCACCCGCTCCCAAACCTTCATGGTGTGACTAAATAATTTGATATCCCTATAGTTGTTGCAACACTGGATATCCCCTTTGTTCTCGTACAAGGGCACCACTGTACTCCACCTCCACTCCTTCGACATCTTTTTGGTCCTGAAGATCACATTGAACAATCTGGAGAGCCACTCCACTCCTGAACCACCCATGCATTTCCAGAACTCCATCGGGATTTCGTCTGGCCCGGTCGCTCGACCCCTACTCATCCTACGCAAAGGTTTTCACCCTTGTTATCAGAGGCTGATATATCTTGTTTCAAGAGGTATCATCCCATGCTGCTTCACTTAAAATTTTCAGCTAGTATAATGCAATGACAATTAGAAGATTAAGTAAGTTTGCTCAACACCACTTGACAAGAGGTAGTTCCTAGTTGTCTGGTCACGAATATTTCATAGTATAACATAAGGTTTATTTAACTTTGTGATATATTGGGAATGCAGGGAGCTTAATGATATGTAATATTGACTACTACGTAAGAATGAGAATTAAAAAGGAATTTTGGGGGAATAGGTGATGTTTTGATGGACTATCAACTACTTTCCAATCTCTCAAAGCTAATTGTATTATGTTTTTTTTTTTGATTTGCACCGGGTGTTCGAGTCTCTAAGAGCCCCGACTAATTCCGGGGGTGCACAGGCCCTCGGCAAGGAATTTCCCGCAAGTGCACCACGGTTAATTCGGGTTTTACCCAATCCGATAGCCCTCAGAAATTGTTTGCACTCAGTGGGTTTCGAACTTGAGACCTTGAAAGGGAACAAACCCCAAGGCTCAAGTCTATTGCCACCAAGCCAACCCCTGAGGGTTAATTGTATTATGTTTTTATACACTTGGGTTTATTTATCCCCCATAAATACCCCTGATAGTTATTTGAATTTTGTTAGCTCTTTAGTATTAGCCTGAACATCTGTATTGGAGCTGACATTATTCCTTTTTGCTATATATCTTTTGTAACTATTATGCATCTTCTTGATGCTAGCAATGAAATTAATTACTTCGTAAAAAAAAGGATATTTTTTTTGGGGGGGCGGGGGGGGGGGGGGGGGGGGGGGGGGGCAACTATATTGATTGGTCGCATTTTATTCATGAAATGGCTTAGATTGGTAGTTTGGATTTGGTAGAGAAAAGACATTCTATCAGATTGAATAGTTATGTTCACCTAATAAGTACTTTGTGTTAGCATTGACAAATTACGTCCTGGATATTCCTTAATTATTACCCCTATCTACTATTTAGGCCGAATACCCACATCCTGCTATTTTTTGAGTTGGCATTTGAATGACCAACTAAGAACTCTCTGAATTGGGAAAGGAAACCGGGTATCTGAAAGGCTGCAATCAAAAATTGTTTTAGATTTATGGAAAAAATAATTTCTGTTTTTTTGGATTTGGGTAACTTGGTAACAACTACTAAAATCTTTAGGTTCTTGTTTTGTATTTTATTTGGGGGAAGCTTGTAAAGATAACTATTCTGTGGTTTTTATTTTTTTTGGATATGGTAAAAGTTTCATTAATAAGGTAGCAAGATGGTACAAAATGTTACAAAGAGCATGCCAGAAACAACTATCTCCTACACTCCTCATAGTAAATCCAGAAAATCTATAAACTGTTGTTCCACTGGTGCACTGCTTTTACACCAATAAAACAAGTAATACATTTGTTTCTAATTCTAAAAATGTGATCCTTGTGTCCTTCATAACAAGCCCGGTTCATTTCCAGCCATAAAGTCCAGAATATGCACAATGGAATGGTTCTCCATATTTGCTTCAGTCTTCTAGGTACTCTTTGATCTTGCCACTCTTCCAACAAACTCTTGACGGTCTGTGGCATTACCCAAGAGATACCAAAAACGTTTAAGAACAAGTTGCAGCATTGTGTAGCAATTCTACAATGGAGAAAAATATGATTCACTAATTCTTGATCTCCTTCAGACAGATAGCATCTTTTACTTAGATTAAACCCCTTTTTTGCAAATTATCTTGTGCCAAACATGTTTCGCAAGCTTCTATCCATCCAAAGCATGCCACCTTGACTGGATCTTTTTTCTTCAAAATCATCTTCCAAGGACAATTTTCAACCCTGTGACTTGACTTCTTAATCAGCATATTATAACAACTTTTGACCGGAAACTTTTTATCCTTACCATTTGTCCAGATCAGCGCATCCACCTAACTATGATTAATTGAGACTGAGTCAAGCTGTTGAAGTAAAAGACAATGGTCATCTACCTCCCAGTCGTTCAAGCTTCTTTTGAGCTCCACCTGCCATCCTGCCTCTGTGAAAATCAGCAATCATACCATCCTTTTTAACAGAATAATTGAATAGATAGGATACTTAGATTTCAATCATTTCTCTCCTAATTGGTTCAGTTGGTTAAAACTAATTGGTTCAGTTGTTCTCTCCGTTAGTCCTACTGAGGAGTGTAGAAAAGTACACAAGTCCACTACATTCAATAGGGTAACTTGGGCATTCTATTTAAGTTTAGTTTCTTGGTTTGTTTTTATGCATCTGTAGTTTTCCAGTTTACTTGAGCATGAAGTATCATCCTGCTGTTTACTTTTTTTCTTTTTTCATTTGTCAGTAAGATATCTCACACAGTAAGTATATAGCTGGACATCCTCTACTCGGGTAAAAATGCAATTTCTTTTATTTGACAAAATAGGATCCAGAAAAAAAAAATTAGGATAGGCTAGCATATGCTGTCTGTTCAGTGAAGCTGGAAGTTCATTTGGGATTGGCTACATGATTGTTATGCGTATTTTACCTTGATGAGGTGGTTTCATGATTGTTATGCATGTGTCCATTCTGTTAAGGCATGTCTTTGGTTTTCATTATTAGTGAGTGTTTGGTAACTCAATTACTTTCTTTCAGGCTCGTCTAAAGTTTTGTATGATCATTTGATTTATTTTCTTTTCTGAAGGGGAACTTAGTGTGGGTGTTGGTTAAACAATTGTTCCATTTTGCAAATGTGATTGCTTTCTCTGTTATGAAAATGATGGATATATTTTGCTTTGTTCTTGAAGATTGACAATGGATTGGAAGATGATGAATCAGAAGGCTCCACTGATGAGGGTGATGAGTCATCAGATTTATCAAGGATCACTGAGTTGAGACTTATACCATCGGATCCTAATCAATGTACTTCGTTCTTGCTCATTGTTTTTACTTGGGTTTTCCTTGAAATCTTTCATCTAGGATAAATGCATTCTGCTACTTCAGCTCCTAAAGATATGTTTGCTTTTTGTGTTCTATTTTGACAGTGGATACTCTCTTCCAGATCTTTTGTGAATGTGCTGAGCTTAATCCTGAACCAATTGAAGGTTGTTATTCATTTCTTTGGACATACTCCAAACAAACGTCTTTTCTCATTTTCTTCTGCCCAGTCATGTTTCTACTTGACTAAACCCTGGTATTGCTTTTTCCTAGGGGAGGAAGAAGAACATAATTGGATCTTCAGTGCAGATCAGCTGGAAAATCAGGAAGCTGGTATGGAATTGATAGGCATTGGTTTGTTTTAAGAAACCAATTTTTGATTTGCCAACTAACTTCTGCTGTTATTGGTCTTAACTTTTAAAGAGGAAGAATCTGAATGGACGTTTTCTCAAAATCTGACACATTCTATTGGTCATTCAAATGGAGATCACGACTTAGCTCATAATGTGCTTCAGGTATGCCTGTTGTAGATTTGGTTTGAGACTTGAACTTAAGAACTGTGATTATTCTATTGTCATTTGTATTCTGTTTAGCTTGTTGGTAGGTGTTGGGTTTGGGTGGCATGGGAGATGAACAAATTAAATACTTAGTTTCTAGAGTAACAGGCAGAGAGTCTCACTATATATTTGGCAAGCACTGTCAAGAATTTTAGAGCTCCTCTTGGCCAATTGTCTCTAGTAACTTGTGTTTTTAGATGGATGCTAGATAAACTATTATCAATAGCTGCATGTGTAATTTCACTATAGCTCTGGCACATGCTGAGTCCTTCTATAATACACCTCGTCGTCTAAGTTTGTTTTTTATTATTGTTTTTTTTGAGGTGGGGAGTGGTTTCAGGTCTGTAAGAGTAGGTTGAGATATGAAAATAGAGCATCTTCATGCTTTCTGCTCTAGTTATTTCACATGCACTTCTAGTGCATATATTGGCTGTTTGTTGCTGGAAATTGAGACATTTACTTTTCTTACTGCAGCTTCAAATTAATGATCAAAGGTTTGAAGATGCGGAGGAAATGGACAGCGACAGCAAAAATGGTCATCGCTAAGGCATCACCATTCTGAATCAGATTATCTTCTTGGGAATCGTTATATCTCACAACGAACTTTTGATGTATATTAAAAGTGTGTCAACCTGGTCCAGTTACTCACAATTCAGATGTTCTTTCGGAAATGTTGATTTAAATTTTAGATCTTTTGCCCAAAAAGATTACATGATATTCAGGAATTAACAGTTATTGCATATCAAAACTTAGAGACCTGTGAGTAGTGCGAGCCAAGACCACATAGCTTAAGTTGAAGGCAGCTTTTCTTGGTGTTTTTCCTGTCTTGTGCCCTTCGTTTGATTTTTTCCCTGGCTTATGGTAATGACTTTAAAACTTCCAGGGATATCTGTGTGTACCCTTCAATCTAGTTACTCAGTATCTCGCCCAAATAAGCAGTGTAAATGGAAAACACAACTATCTGGCCCTCTAGCTCTCCCTCTTCAAGTGCCTGACATTGTTACTCTCAAGGTTCTCTAAAGTTCTTCCAGTTTTTTCGTGTTTGAGCTTCAAAGAATTTACACATTTTGAAAAGTACTCCTCATCAATAAATACATGAACCTTTAAGAAGTATTTTCAATTACATGTCACATTCCTCATGTAACTGCTCTAATTTACACATGCGAGTGCATTGAAGAGCTTCCTAAAATGAGAATTCTCAAGTAGATAAGTACTTTTGAGTTGATGCTATTTTATGTTGTATATGAAAATAATGCAAAGTCATAAGCTCTCTGACAGTATGAGTTACTAATTTGCTAGATGCATAATTAGTATATAGTATTCGACACTTGTGTATTATGATCACAAAACAGCTTACTTTTTGGGGAGTCCTTTCTGGAAGAATTAATACTTCTCCGTCAAAGTCACACAACATGAGCACAATTAGGAATTTTGGTGGTGTCTGTGTGTACGGTCCTACAAAATGACCCATCTTCTTGTTGCTTTGAAATTGTTTTGCTGCAAATCCTCCGTAATCAATGCACCTATGTGCGGGAACAATTAAACAGCAGACATCAATTGAGTTCTGATCGACTCACTTTTCAGAAGTAGTCTGAATTCCCATTTTTACCTAGCTATCTTTCTTGGGCATGAGCACAAGATTCAAAAGCCAATGAGATAGTAATAGTTTTAGATTCAGCTGCAAACTTTCTCGCCACAAGTAAGCAATTATCATCTATCAACAAAATAGAATTAGAAATGTTTACTATTTGGGATCCACATCGTGAATGATGCGTCTCTGTGCATGATGCTAAACAACCTACCTTAAATGAACAAGTGACTCTGCGACCACCGGCATTTCACTTTGTCCGGCAAGTTAAAATAATCTTAGGATAACTTTGGGCTTTTGATCACTTTTGTAGAGGAAGCCGATGATCTTTTGCATCTAAGGAGAACTAGCACCAGTGGAATTATTGAGGCGTAATTCGGTTTTAGGCTTTTAGCTGTGCAGAGTTTTAAGATAGAATCAAATTGTTGGTCGACTTCTTACGTTCATCGTCCAATAAAGAGGGGCCCATAATACGTGATGTATCAACATGGAGCAACTCGAAGTTCATGAAATACTGGCTAAGGCGCATCTGCAATTGGCTTTCATTGACCTCCTATACGTTACTAAGAACTGGATTACCCCCACCCACCCAAAAAAAAAAAAAAAAAAAAACCCAAAGAACACGCAGACAAAGAAAAGAATGCAGTATAATTTATACAAACAAATCATGACACATGCCAATGCAGTATTAAATAGCATTAACATAATCATAAGAGCAATAAAAGGCATGGAAAAATGGAAGCAAATACTGATGAGAGACAGTAAAAAGGAAGCACAGTTCATTAAGACTGTGAGATGACTAGCATAATGAAATCTCCCCAACTGGAAATCGTTAATACAGTTGTTCACGGTTAAAAAAAGAAAGAAGGAAAAACAAATATTCCGGTCCACTAAAAATTAAAATACCTATACAAGTTTTCGATATTTTCTTGTGCCAAGCTCCTCCTACTTCCTGTGATCAGTAGCTAAAAGCTTCATTAATAAAGGTCACGAAAAACTCTTTTTCTTCTCACTAATTGAATAGTAATCAAGATACCAATTAACGAACTTGTGTAACCCCATCTGCAAATCTGTAGTAGGCTTATATCCAAATTCCTTGTGAGCATAGCTTATATTAGCATGAGTAAACATCACATCCCCATTTCTTGGCAGTGGCAACACATTCTTTTTAGCCTTTACTTTAAGCAACTTCTCCAATATACTAACCAGCTTAGTAACTGGAACAGGTGAAGTATTCCCCAAATTGAACACTCTCAATTGTGCATTTCCCTTCTTCTTCCCACCACTTCCTGTACTCTTCTCAGCAGTATCCAATGCCCCTAAACACCCTTTCACTATATCATCAATGTAAGTAAAATCCCTTGCTACACTTTTATTATTAGAACCTTCAAACACATTAATACTCTTTCCCTTTAATATATCCTTTGTGAAGAAGAAATACGCCATATCAGGCCGACCCCAAGGTCCATAAACAGTGAAGAATCTCAACCCTGTAATTGAAAGACCATAGATATGGTTATAAGTATGTGCAATCTCTTCACCAGCTTTCTTTGTGGCGGCGTAAAGACTCGCTGGTTGATCCGTTCGATCTTTTTCTGAAAAGGGTACTTTAGAGTTAAGTCCATAAACAGAACTGGACGATGCCCAAACAATTGCAGGCTGTGGATTAGCTGATTTACAGGCCTCGAAAACGCTAACGAGACCTGCAATATTACTGTGGATATAAGAACCAGGATTCTTCATAGCGTAACGAACGCCAGCTTGTGCAGCTAAGTGCATTACGTGAGTAAATGCAACAATGTCAAAAAGCTTCTCGAGTAAATGCCTGTCATTAATATCACCTTCAATAACAAAAATCCCATTACGTTTTAACAATTTCTGACGGGCTCTTTTCAACGATGGGTCGTAATAGCTGTTGAAATTGTCCAGGCCGACGACGCCGTCGCCGCGCCGTTTGAGGGCGGCGGAAACGTGGGACCCGACGAAACCGGCAGCACCGGTGACAAGGACGGTAAAATGACTGGAACGAGAACGGGCAGAGGATTTGACACGTTTTTCCCATTGTGGGCTGCCCCATTTCATCTTGGGGTGAATAGATGGGGAATCAGGAGGAGGAGAGTGGAAACATATGAAAAGAATGGTACCTGTAAAAAGTGTGGTCCAGAAAATAAGCTTGGTGATTGAATATGTCCATCTACTACGGTGTTTGTCCATTGTTTAACGGGATTAATTGCTAAATTGGCAGTAAAAATCTACAATGGAATGATAATAACAATAGATTCATTCTCATTGAACATGGGTAAAATTCTTGACTCCTAAAATTAGAGCTGAAGTGGGAATATCAATGGTGCCGTTTTAGTTTTAAAAAAAAAAAAAATCAAGAAAAAGGGTTTGTTGCAATTGGTGTATATCTAAGAGCTATAACATTGGATTGGATATATACGTCTTCTGGAAAACAGGGTCTGAGATATGAAAAAAAGGATAACAGAGAGAGAGAAAGAAGGGGGGAGGAATCTGGGGATAAAGAAGGAATAGAGGGATGAGTGTGCAAAAGGTTTCTGTAAATGTGGGGGCAAAGAAAAGAATCAGATGGGGGGAGAGAGAGAGAGAGAGAAACAGCCGTTAGAGGAAGAGGTTGGACGGAAGTCGGAGACCGTACATTATATGGGAGATGGAGATGAGAGTATCGTCACAGCTTTTCTCAGCATATTGCCTCTAGCGGCGTACCATTCTACTTTTCATCACAATTTGCTTCTAAATGGACTTCTTTTTAATCGTTACAACTTTCATGGATTTTTTTTCTCCCTAAACTTCCATTTTACATCTTTCGTCCACTAATTTTGTGAACATTTTAATTTTTTCCCAAAAATGCTGACTCTATATTTTTTTTTGGGATGACATTAGGCAGGAATTAATGTTGCACCTTTTTTTTACTTACTCTAGTAAATATTTGAGTTTCGTTTGTTGCATCACAACTTCTCTTTGAAATAAAAAGTGTTTCATCTAAGTTTATGTTGTATAAATTTTCTTTACGTCGTCAATATATATAAATTATAGGAATAATAAATTTTCTTTTATATTTGTTGTATATTCCTCTGTCATTTTTATGTGATGCACTTTGACTAAGTACATTGACTGAAAAGGAAAGTAAATCTGTTAAATTAAGACAGAAATAGTAATTAGTATGTAGATATTTGTTATACTAGGGATAATTGAGGTAAAAAGAAAGGTGCATATTTCAATATGCTAGCGATCGCTCTATGCTCTTGTTTGGATATAGATTTTGTATACCTCTTTTCAAAAAAAAAAAAATAATTTTTTTTTAAAATATTGTTTATTCATGTAATATGATCAATTCTTGAAAAAATATCGAAGAAAAATGTTCAAGTTCCAAAAAACTGGGTTGGATTAGTTTTTGGGTGAAATTTTTAAAAAATTTCTTTTTTTAAATTTTAATCGGTTCAAATTTATGTCCAAACGCTAGTTAAGTTGTGTTCTTTGGTCGGACTTACTTTCATTTGAAGTTAGCTAGATTATTTTTGCTTGATAGCATTAAGTTACGAGTAGCGTTCAAGCGATCAATGAGCGTAGCCATTTCTTGTGTTATGCTTAATTTTTTCTATCTAAGCTTTCCCAATTCTTTTCTCAAGTATTCGTTTCTTGTAATGCTACAGCTAAAACAATTTTATGATTGCTAGCTACGGAGATTTTGCCATACAGTTGCAATCGCTTATGCTGATGGACAATGTTGGACTTGAGAGTTAAAGAGAATATCATTCCTAGACCATTAATTATTTTGTGAAGAATTTTCCAATGGGGAAGAAGAAAGAGTGAAAGGACAAACGCAGTTGCTAATGTGAAAGTATGATAGGGACGAGTCTTTTCAACAGTCACTGTAGTTTGTTTTGGATGAAAAGAGTCAATACTTATCCAACCAAATATCCACTGAAGTCACCTATCGTTGGTTGATGACCCACAACTCTACTGTATCACGGCAACGCCAAGTATTCCAAATTCTTTTAGAATTAAACGCAAACCTTTAACTCGTCTACTTTGATGGTAAAATCAAGTCGGCACGCGAGGGAGTGTATCGAAGACAAAATGTATACTCTCATCATTTAAGTTTTTAAAATGAGATAGTTGCATATTTCAACACTTATAAATATATTGTTTACCCGTAAAATGATATAATTAAATTTATAAGTGATTTATAAATATATGCGTCGAATTGATCCCAAAATAATAAATAGTAAATAAAAATATAAGACTTAACAATGAAATCGAGATAAGAGAGTGAATAACTTGATTCCGGGAGCGGAACTTCCAAATGTAGTAATAGCAATATTAATAAGGAAGAAATGGAATGTTATTGAGCTTTTGATCAGTGTATAACATAAGTTTGTCAGAAAATTTCTCCCCTTACAATGGCGGTTGAAATCACAATTTATAGTTGCACCTAGGGAACAAGATCATAGGATCAAGCCCTTTTTAAATGACCATTATGGGGCTATTGAAGAATGTGTAACAATAGGCTATGAATGTCATATTCTCTATAACGGGCTATGTATTTAATACTGCGGAATATTCTTCATTGAATGCTATCAGATGACAGGTATTCATTTGTCTTTATGAGCAACACTCCTTTCAAAAGCTTCTCAGTGCCGACCGAAACTATTTTCTCCGGTCTCGATTTCTACTTGTCTCGCTTTTCATCTATCTCTGGCTCCATGTGTTGTTCTGTTATGCGAGTATTTAATACAACCTATTTTTATCTTATACAGATAGTCTCCCTGCTTTTCGGTGGTACATCTTTGTGTCATCGGGAAGTTGGTGAAGATACCTTTCTTGGCGAAATTTTTTTCGATCCCGTCTGAAAAGTTTCTGACGCTTGATTAGGCACATGTCTCTCCACATTTAATACCAGAACACACGTCACTCCGCGATTCAATAATATTTTTAACGGTTCTCGACGTAATCATGGCCACAATTCTAACCGCCTATTCCTTTACTTATACGCCTCATTCTCCTTCATTTACACTTCATAATTTTTCGAAACCTCTCAACTTTTCTTACTCAACTCTCTCTTGCTTTAATCTTTCTTTAACCTTATTCTTCATAGAAATTCTCACTTCCTTCATCTAACTATGGCCTCCGCTTACAAGAACTCCATCTCTTCACAGAACAAGGAAATCACTGATGATGCTGCTCCTCCTACTGTAAGCACCATTATCCCCAAAATGCTTAATACAATCAAGGACTTTGAAGAGAAGTTCCCTTCTGCTAATTGCCGTACATGAGCTGTTGGCGTGTACCCTTCTTCCATCCATCCTCAGTACTCTTGTTGTGAAGGAAGACCGTGGTGCCATGATTTGAATATCATCACTCTTGATTTGGCGGAGCGAGTAACTTTTCCCAAGAAGGGTTTTACATACGTTTACATGTATCCCTTCACCTTGGGTCCATTCTCATAGAGTGGAGGACTTGACCTCCTAATTTTGGAATTTTGCTATTGGTATCAAGTCTGCTTGGCACATGTAAACACACCTATGTGTGGTAGATGGTAGCTTGTCTACAAAGACTATGCCAGGAAATAGGGGAATGAAGACCTCGCCTTGGCATGTTTGATGAATCTTTACTCCCTCAAGATCTTCCGTTGGGGAGTGATAAACTTCAGCAAACGTGGTCACCATATTTTGCTTACCAACATGGATGATGACAACGACCGCAGATAGCTAGAGCAATTCGTTATAGTTGCCATTAGGGACATTATCCCAGACACAACTCCAGCTTTCCTTGAGTCTTGAACTCGTACATATAAGTTCAATGTCTATTATTTCATTGATGAAAGGTTGTTCCATGCTATTACTAATCTCTCTCTTCTTATTGTTTCGGCAACTCGGTGGACACCTCCAAGGGTCTAACGCTTGGAATAGTGGGTCCAGAAGATTTTGGATATTACCACACCTGAGACCCACCGGTGGAAAGAAATAGCCCTCAAATACAGGTGAAAAGCCAAAAATCATGGTAAGTTGATTGTTAAACTAATCTTGTTTCTACCTCGCATATAAGAAAATTGGCTAACTTCTATTTCTGTTGAATTCAGGTCTTTCATAGGGCCCTGTTGCTGTCCTCGAGGAGGACATCTTGACTAATCCCACTGAGGCGGCGAGGTTGCTGCAGGAGGCTTTCACCCGAACGGGTGCCATCGGACCTTCTTCCGGTACAGGTGCTACTTCTTGGAGTCCTCGGCCGAAGAACAAGCAACAAAAAAGATGACGCTCCTCTACGACCGTGGGTAAAAATAAAAGGGTGAAGAATGCCGCGCCCGAGTCAGCCACAACCACTGTGGTGATCAATGACGAAGGGGAGGCTAGTTATGAAGGGGCTTCTCTACAAAGGATTCGATGACCTTTATCAGCTTAACAAATCACTCAATATGTTGAGTTAGTAACACCAACTGAGGACGACATCCAAATGCTCTAGGGGAAGTGTGATTTAGTAGAAGATGCCAACTCTCGCTTCCGTACCCCGGTCGCTGCTCCTGGTATTGTGAGGCTAGGAACCAGGCCTCTTCCGTCTTCAGTTGATGAGTAACCAATAACTAGCACTGCTTTTACTGTAGCTGCTTCTCAACCCACAACGCCATAGGCTTCACCTCCTTCTTCGCCAGTCATGCCTTCCACCAGCAAATGTTACATCATCCCCACCGACCGCAGACATCTGAGAGGAAGATGACCCTACTCCCAGTCCCAGTCCATGGGAATTTGAGGTGTAACTATTTGCCCCCTTCTGCAGATCCCAAAAGGAGGATGAACGTTCCTCTCTCAGTTTTCGCCGAGTGCCATCTATTGTCCCGGCCGGTGGAACTCACCAATTATCTAAAGACTCTGGCTTCAGAGAAAGATAAGAATAAAATACACTCTTTCTCGGGAGAGTGTATGATAAACAATGCCATGAACAGTGCGACATCAGTACAATATTTGTTCCCTTTACCATTTTCTTCTAACTTCACTATGGCAAGATTTTTAATTTGAATTTTTGCTTTATATGCTAGTTTTCTTGCTTCCGAGGGCCTTCAAAAGTTGATACTTTATAAAGAAAAACTCACATTAGAACGAGATTAACTGTTGGTCGAGCGGGTGAGAATTAATGCTCATCTCTCGGTATTGAAAGCACAAGCTGCCGAAACCGCTGAGTTAGAGGCTTGGTTGCGACAGAGTGAGCAATAGGTGATGAACCTTCACCAAGAGACCGCCCTGTTAAGGGTGAGATTTCAATAGGCCAAGCAAAGTGGTTTGAGGTCCAAAATGTTGTTCATGTTGCTGCCGAGTACAAGGCTGCCTCTATTGAAAGAGCAAGTAATTTGGATGCAGCCTTGAACTCAAAGGCTAAGGAGGTTGCTGCTGCTGAAGAGAACCACACCCAAATGGAAGAGAAGTATAATAGGGTCACAAAGCACAATAATGTTTATAACTCCACTATCCGTGACCTTGACATAAGCCTTCAAGCCATTAGTTACTAGTGGAATAACCTTTCGACCGAGGTTGACTAGTTTAAGCCAGAGCTTCAATGCTGAAAAGATTTCATCACTGTTGACAAAACATATTCAATGTATAATATAAGGAGAAAAACCTTGGAAGAGGCCAAAACGGATGTCATTAATTTTGATGCCGAGATCGCTAAGGCCCGTGAACTAGAGATAACTGCCCGAAGGGGCCTCCCAATCCAACCTGATACAACTGACTATTTTGGTTCTGATTCTACATTCTCGAGAACAGAGGAGGAACTTGAAGGGGATGCAATGAAGGTCAAGGTCCCGAGCCGGTGGCAGATCTACCCACTTCTCCTGGGGGCGCAAATGCTTCTCTTCCCCTAAGTTCTGGGGATAAAGTAGTTTAGTTTTTTGCTTTATTTTTACTTTGTTGTTTTCTTTTCATACTCTTGTACTTGTGCTGTTTGGAAAATTTGTTATATAAAAGTGCTTTTTCTTTAAGCATTGTGCAAAGTTTAGTTTTTGCATCTAATTATACAAGGCTCCGGGTGTATTTTTCCTCGATAGCATTTGGGTCCCAAAATAAATTCTTCCGGAACCAACCCTTTACTATGAGAGTTTCATAAGAGAGGGCCCTCTTATGTTTATGGTGTTCTTGAAGAGGACGTCTCCTGTTCATTGCGGTACTAGCATTTGAAGTACTTGACTAACTTTCAAATGATAAAATTAATTCATCGTTTGGACAGAAACAAGATAGAAAAAAAGGACTTTCCTTTATTTATTCCATTTTCAAAAGTACATAAGCATTTGTTGTGCTAAAAAGAAATTTCCATTACTTGTGGCTAAATTATACAACTTATTTTTCGGGGCTGGCCGCGCAGTTCGCGGTCCTGATGATACATATTTGTTCTCGAATTTCGTAGTCCCAATTTATGTGGCGGTCATGTTTCCGTATACTCATATCATTCCCCCCCAAGTGTTTGAATGCGAAGAATGCGAATTTGAACATTGGAAGTCTTGTTCCTTTGCTGATTCCACTAGTGAATGATTTGATAATCTTTAGTCTGACAACAAGCTTTATTTTTTGTTAGAAATTTTTCTACCGAACAAAAGATTACCTAACCACCCCTAGTGGCTTAAAGTAAAGAGGAACTTGTGACGGTCGAATAGCAAGCTTTGTTTCCCGTTAGAAACTTTGATATCAAGCCAAAGACTACCTACCCATCCTGTAGTGGCTTTTTGTTTCCATACCTTGTTGTTTAAAAGGTCTTATTTCTGTTGATAGTGCTTCCTTCATAGTATACTTTCTGTTTCCACCTCGTTAAAAACCTTGCCAGAAAAGCCCAACTGGGACAAAAACTGGATGGAGGCAAAAAAGTGCAGCACATACTTTCAGTATAGGCAATGCTCATCAACAACATTACCTTTTGAGGTGTGTCACGTTCTAGTTGCTCAAAATTTTTTCTCCGTCTTAATTTTAAAATTCATAGGACCCTTTTCGGTGACAGCTAAAACCCGGTAGGGGCTTTCCTATGTTGGACTCATCTTTCTTGCATTGAGCTCCAGTGTGTTTTGAGTTACTTTTCTCAAAACCAAGTCCCCTACTTTGAAATAACGGAGTTTGGACCTTTGATGTAGTATCTTTCCATTCTTTGTTTCTAGGATACCATCCTCATATACGCCAATTCCCTGCGTTCGTCAAGCAGGTCCAATCTGATCAATAATGCTTTGTTATTTGTTTCTTCGTCCGCTCGAAAATATCTCATGCTAGGTTTACCCACTTTCACCGAATGAGGGATTTTGCTCCGTAGATGAGAGAGAAAGGCGTCTCTCCCATTCTTGACTTGGACGTAGTTCAGTATGCCCATAGCACTCCTGGTAACTCATCAAGCCATTTGCCTTTGGCTTCTTCCAATCTGTTTTTGAGATTTTGAATAATCACTTTGTTTGTTGATTCCGCTTGGCCGTTTGTGCTCGGATGGTATGGCGATGATGTGATTCTTTTGATTTTCAAGTCTTCATGGAGTTTTGTGACTTTCATGCCTATACAGTGCAGCTCGTTGTCGCAGGCTATCTCTTCTAGCATCCCAAACCTGCAAATTATGTTCTCCCACAGGAAATTGACCACTTCGCAGTCGCTGATTTTATGGTAAGGACCTACTTCAACCCACTTAGAAAAGTAGTCACTTAAAATCAAAAGAAATCTTACCTTACCAGGAGCCGGCGGCAGCGGGCCGACTATGTCCATACCCCATTTCTTGAATGGCTAGGGCAAAAAGATCGAGTGCAATAATTTCGCTGGTTGATGCACCAACGACATGTGACATTTATATTTACTGCATTTCTGAACAAATGTCTTAGTGTCTTGTTCCATCCGGGGCCAGTAGTATCCTACCCTGATCAACTTCAACACCAGCAAGTCTGCACCCGAGTGGTTTCTGCAAATTCCTTCAGGAACTTCTCTTATTACATAATTAACCTCGAAGTCTCCCCAACATCGGGCCAACGAGCCTTGGAAAGACTTTCGATACAATTGGTCTCCCCTGAAGTAGTAACGGGCTGCTTTAGTGCGCCGTGCCTGGGATGCTTTGGGATCTTTGCAATTTTCTGTTCTCGAGATAGTCAATGATCTCATTTATTCAGTTCTAGACCAAATTGGCCATGTTTGCTTCATAATAATCATCCACATCCAATACCAAATGCATAAGTTGCATGAACGTACCACATTCTGGTCCTTTTATTTCCGTAGAAGAGCCTAGATTGGTGAGTGCATATGCTTTCACATTTTCTTCCCTCGGGATGTGGGTGATAGGCCATTCCCTGAACCGTGCGAGCAGAGTCTAGACTTTAACTACATATTATTGCATGCATTCCTCTTTGGCGTTAAAGATTGTAACGACCCGACCGATTATTTTGAGAGTTGTAGCCCTGTTCCCCCATTTGCTGCTCATTTTTTGCTTTATAATTGTTATATACTTTCCAAGTTAGCCGGTTCAGGTCCGGAGGGATTTCAAAATGAATTGAGACACTTAGTCTCAAGGTTGAAAGCTTAAGTTGAAAAGATTGACCAGATGTTGACTTATATGGAAACGCCTTCGTAATGGGATTTTGATGGTTCCGTTTGCTCCGTCAGGTGATTTTGGACTTAGGAGCGTGTCCAGATTGTGATCTGGAGGTCCGTAATGGAATTAGGCTTGAAATGGTAAAAGTTAGATTTATGGAAAGTTTGACCAGGAGTAGAATTTTGATATTGGGGTCGAATTTCGATTCCGGAAGTTGTAGTAGGTCCGTACTGTCATTTGTGACTTGTGTAAAAAATTTGTAGTCAATCGGACGTGATTTGATAGGTTTCGACATCGTTTGTAGAAATTGGAAGTCCAAAGTTCATTAGATTTGAATCTATGTGCGATTCGTGTTTTTGAGGAGCGGAAAGAGCCATAGATACGGTTGAGTGGTCACTTTTGCGATGCCATAGAAGTGGTTGAGTTTCCGCAGGAGCTATAAATATAATCATTTTGAGCTGCTTGGGAAGGGAGAAGGAGGAGGCACATAATTAGAGTTATTTCCATTTCAGAAGCTTCTCTTCTTCAGTTTTATTAGTTACTCAGTATTGGAAATTATTCTAGTACCTAATTTTAATTAAATAGGAAAATTATTCTTCTTGAATATTTCTTTCTATTTTCTTATTTAATAGGATAAGAAGATTTTGTTGGTATTATTAACTCCTGTATGGAGTAACTTTATTGTGTTAGAAGAATGACAGATTTTAATATTTTTATATATTAGTAGATATTATTTCTCAATTTCATATGTTTGAGCTGAAGATTTTCATTTAAATTTTATCTACTTTGTAGTTAAGTGTTATTTAATTTGTTAACATCTATCTATTTCGTACTACATATTAATTTCTTACTAATTTTTTAATCGGAAGAGGCAGAAGAAGTAATATAATTAATTTTGGTATTGATAGATGTTAACTTTTATTTGGTAACATCTAGCTCTTATATGTTAGAATGGATTCTACACTTATTTGTAATCGAAAGAGGCAATTACTGCAGTAATCAATTATAACAAGTAGGTTAACCGAAAGAGTCTTACTAAAAAAGCATATTTTATTTCAAGTATATATTTCTATTCCTTTAATATTACCATTTTAAGGATTAATTTGTATAACTGAGCGGAGTGCAATTAATTGTTCATATATAATAATAATATATAAATATAATCGTGAGAAGAATCTATACATTTTTGAGAAATAGAAATTGAAGAATAAATATACATAATATAAAATAAAAATATTAAGTGAAATCAGGATCCCAACACCTTTTTATTATATTGTAACAACTCAGACGATTGTTATAAGAATTAACGCCTTGATACCCTATTAACTGTTTTCCCCGTATTTTTTCTGCTATTGTGAGTTGTCGGGAGGATTCATTTTGGGGTTTTAGAGTATTTTGGGACACTTAGTCCCTCAATGAGAGCTTAAGCTTTAGAATTTGGACCGTAGTCGGAACAGTGTGAAGACGGCCGTGGAATGGAATTCTGTTGGTTCCGTTAGCTTTGTTGGGTGATTCCGGGCCTAGGGGCGTGTTCGAATTGTGTTTTGGAGGTCCGTAATTTTTTTAGGCTTGAAATACTGAAGGTTAAATTTTTGAAGTTTCCGGTTCGATGGAATCCGATTCTGAAAGTTGGAATAGCTGTGTAGTGTTGAATGTGACTTGTGTGTAAATTTTGGGGTCAATCAAACTTGGTTTGGTTGGTTTTATCATTGGGTGTAGGATTCTTTAGATTTCTGGTTCATGAGGCTTGGATTGGAGGGCGATTCGTGGTTTTAGCGTTGTTTGATGTGATTCGAGGATTGGAATAAGTTCGTATGATGTTTTAGGATTGGTTGACAGGTTCGGTTGAGGTCTTGGGGCCACGGGTGACTTTCAGATGTCAAAGGGATTGGAATTTGGAATTATGCAAATCTGAGTTGCTGAACCTGTCATAACTACACCAGTGTGTGCATGACCGTATGTGTGGCATTGCAGAAGTGGTATGAGGATCGCAGGTATGGGTTAAGTCTTGAGTGGAGTTGGTCGCAGATGCGGCCCAAGGACCACATCTACGAGTTTGGGAGCACATGTGCAGAAGTTTGGGTTTTAATGAGAAGTCGCAGGTGCGAAAGTTTGGGTTTTAATGAGAAGTCGCAGGCGCGGTTTATTTTTCGTAGAAGCGGAATCGTTGGTGCGGTCTCATGGTTGCTGAAGCAGATATCGCTGGGCAAATATAGAAAATTTGAGGGTTTAAACTCATAACTTGGAAAAATGATTTGGAGCTTTGTTGAGGGCGATTTCACGAGGGTTTTCGAAGGAGAAACATTGGGTAACGATTTCTGTCTTGATTTTGATCCTAGAACTATAATCTATTGTGTTTTCCTCTTCTAATTAAGGAAAATTGGGGGTAAAAGTTTGGAAAATGGAGGAAGAGTTCCCCAATTGAAATCCGAGTTTTGCGTGAGATTTTAACGTCGGATTTTGGTGATTTTTGTTCGAGTGTGTTCGTGAGTGATCAGGGGTTCTACTCTTGTAAATTTTATCCAATTTCGGGACATGGGCCCGAGGTAGTTTTTAGGAGATTTTCTTAATTTCACGTGTTAGCTTCAAATTAATTAGTTAAATTAGTTACATGAAGTTATATTTACATTATACAATTAATTTGAATAGATGTGGGCCATTTGGAGTCGGGTACTCGTGGCAAGGACGTGATTTCGAGGTTATTGAGTTGGTTTGAGGTAAGTGGCTTGTCTAACCTTGTGTGGGGAAACTCCCCTTAGTATTTGGTGTTGTTGTTAAATGAGTGCCGTGTACTAGAGGTGACGAGTGCGTGCACGTGCTAATTATTGAAAAATCATGCTTTCATTAAGTAAATATCTATGTTTTCTTGTAATGGAGCAGTACTTGTACTTGAAGCCTCTTGCTTAGTTTAGGCAAAGCATGCTTATGTAATTAATTGTCTTACCTACTTTAGTTGCCTACTTGTACTCTCTGCAGCATGCTAAAGTAGAATTTCTTGTTAAATTATCGAATAGAATTGTAAATTCTTGTGATATTGTTGTGTGTTTACTTTGGGACTACGGGACAATATCCCGAGAGATCCCCTGCATGTTTACTTTGGGACTACGGATCGGTATTCCGGTAGATTCCCCTGCACATTATGTTTGGGACTACGGGACAACACCCGATAGATTCCCCGTATTGGATATTTACTTTGGGACTACGGATCGGTATTCAGGGAGTTTCCCCCTGCGCATTTACGATTCGGACTACGGGATGATATCTCGGGAGATCCTCTGGACATTTACGTTTGGGACTACGGGACGATATCCTGGGAGATCCACTGTTGCTATTTCTAGATACTGAGTTAGTTCCTTCTATGATTTTTTATTCATTATAGACTGTTAGTGAGGCGATCCAGGTTCTTCGGACCAACCTTATTATTAGTGAGGCGAGGCAACCCTTTAGAGACTTCGAGGTATATCTGTCGTGTCCGCAGACCGAGGAGTCCCTCTCTATTCTCCCCTCTAGCTTTAGCTCTCTTGTATTTACTTTGTTTAGACATTCTGGAGTTAGAACGCTTGTAGTTATTCAATAGTTTGTGATTTCATGAGATTTAGGGTTTTGGGAGTGTTGTTATTGGTCGAGTGTGTTATTATGGTGTATGCCGAGCGGCATTTTAAACTTTTTTCATGATAATTTTCGTAAATTGCTAGTTTTGTATCTTTATTTCCTTTTTCTATAAATTATTATGCTTTCCTAGTTGTAGAGACTAGGTGCCATCACGATAGTTTACAGAGGGAGAACTTGGATCGTGACAAGTTGGTATCAGAGCTCTAGGTCCATAGGATTCATGAATCACAAGCCCGTTTATTAGAGTCTTGAAGATCGATACAGAGACGTCTGTACTTATCTACGTGAGACTATGTAACTGTTAGGAAAATTCCACTTCATTTGATTTCCTTGTCGTGCGAGGTTTTTGATATCACAATTCTAAACTTCTGTCTTCTATTCTCTCACAGATGGTGAGGACACGTGCTACTAGAGATGACTAGGTACCCGTGCCCCATATTAGAGCCGTTAGAGGTCGGGGCCGAGGACGCGCACGAGGTGCAGCTAGAGCACCCGTGCGAGCTGCCACAGAAGAGCCACTGGCAGCTCCAGCTGGAGTCCAGACACCTGATACGTCTACTGCTACTACTATTCCAGCTCTTCAGGAGACTCTTACACAATTTGTGAGCATGTACACCACTCTAGCTTAGGCAGGGTTGATTCCCTTTGCTGTAGCCACATTCTGGGGGGGGGGGGGTAGGAGCACAAACTCCCGCTGCCTGCACTCTTGAGCAGCGGGTCCAGGTTGATCAGATCCTAGAGGTTATATCGGTAGCGCCTGTAGCCCTAGTTCAGCCCGAGGACATGGTAGCAGCTTCCGAGGATGAGCAACAGAGGCTTGAGAGGTTCAAGAAGTACAAGCCTCCTATATTAAGTGGTTTAGCATTAGATGATGCCCTGGGATTTGTGGAGGAGTGCCACAATATCCTCCACACTATGGGTATATCAGGATCGAGTGGGGTTTCTTTCACTGCCTTCCAGTTTCGAGGAGAAGCCTATCAGTGGTGGCGTAATTTTGAGTTGGACATTCCGGCTGAGGCAGCTTCCCTTACTTGGACTCAATTTTCAGATATGTTTAGAGAGAGTTTGTCCCTCAGAGCCTCAAGGACGTATGACGCGCAGAGTTTGAGCATTTGCGCCAGGGCACTATGGCTGTTTCAGAGTATGCTGTTCGTTTCACTAACTTGGCTAGGCATGTACCAGCCTTGGTTTCTACAGTTTGTGAGAGAGTTCGCTGGTTTATTGAGGGGCTCATTCCCAGCATCAGGTCTAGCGTGGCTCAGGAGTTGGAGATGGATATTTATTATCAGCAGGTGGTGAGCATTGCTACGATAGTAGAGGGTATGCATGCTAGAGACAGATAGGAGAGGGAGGCCAAGAGGTCTTGAGAGACGGGCCATTATTCTGGTGCCCGTGCCCCAACTGCAGCTCGTCCTGGCAGGGGTTATATGAGTCGCCCCATTCATTCAGCTCTTCTAGCAGCCAGTGGTATTCTAGCTCCTCCTAGACCTCCGGAGCCTTATTATGCACCTCCAGTATCTAGTGCGCCTCCTATACGGGGTGCTTTTAGTGGTCAGTCCAGCAGATCTGGCCCGAGCCAGTCACAACCACCACACTCTCTCAGAGCTTGTTTTGAGTATAGTGACACATATCATATGGTGAGGGATTTCCCTAGACGTAGGAGGGGTGCACCTCCACAGACTTCTCAGCCACAACGTGCCTTGCGGAGTTCCTAGGCTATGATTACAACCCTAGTTGCTACCCCACCTGCCCAGCCAGTTAGAGGTAGATGTCGGGGAGGTAGAGGTTGCCGTAGAGCGTGAGGCCAAGCCTAATATTATTCCTTTCCTTCCCGTACTGAGGATGTCGCCTCCGATTTTGTCATCACAAGTATTGTCCCGATTTGTCATAGAGATGCATCGGTTCTATTCGATCCAGGATCCACTTATTCTTATATGTCCTCTTATTTTGCCCTGTATTTAGGAGTACCTCGGGATTCTTTGGGTTCCCCTATTTATGTTACTACTCCCATATGAGATTTTCTTATTGTGGACCATATTTATCGATCGTGTTTGGATGCTATTAGTCGTTTTGAGACCAGAGCCGATTTATTATTGATCATCATAGTAGATTTCGATGTTATCTTGGGCATGGACAGGTTGTCGCCCCATTATGCTATTCTTGATTGTCATGCCAAAACTGTGATACTGGATATGCCAAGTGTACCGCGAGTAGAGTGGAGGGGTACCTTAGATCACACTCCCAGTAGAGTTATTTCTTTTCTTAAGGCTAATCGAATAGTTGAGAAGGGGTATGACCCGTATCTAGCCTATGTGAGAGATGTCTATATTGATACCCCTACAGTTGATTCAGTCCCACTAGTACGAGATTTCTCTGATGTGTTTCCAGCTGATCTTCTTGGCGTGCCGCCCGATAGAGCTATTGATTTTGGAATTGATCTGTTGCTGGGCACTTTGCCCATTTCTATTTATCCATATCATATGGCTCCTCCTGAGTTGAAGGAGTTGAAGGATCAGTTACAGGAATTGCTTGATAAGGGTTTTATTTGGACCAGTGTATCACCTTGTGGTGCTCTTGTCTTTTTTGTGAAGAAAAAGGATGGTTATATGTGTATGTGCATTGATTATCTCCAGTTGAACAAGGTTACAGTGAAGAACCAGTATCCTTTACCTCGTATTGATGATCTGTTTGATCAGTTACAGGTTACACGTGTGTTTTCTAAGATTGACTTGCGTTCAGGTTACCATCAGTTAAAGATTCGGGAGCTATATATCCCGAAGACTATTTTTAGGATTCGGTATAGTCATTATGAGTTCTTTGTTATGTCATTTGGGCTGACCAATGCCCAGCAGCCTTCAGCATTTGATGTACAATATGTTCTAGCCATATCTTGACTCATTCATCATTGTCTTTGTTGATAATATTCTGGTATACTCCCGGAGTCGGGAGGATCATGAACAGTACCTGAGGACAGTGCTTCAAACCTTGAGAGAAAAGAAGTTATACACAAAGTTCTCGATATGTGAGTTTTGGTTGAATTCTGTGGCATTCTTAGGTCACGTGGTGTCGATCAAGGGAATAAAGGTGGATCTGAAGAAAGTAGAAGCAGTACAGAGTTGGCCCAGACCATCCTCAGCTACAGATATCCGTAGTTTTCTTGGCTTGGGGGTTATTACCATCGATTTGTTGAGGGATTTTCATCTATTGCAGCACCTATGATCAGGCTGACCCAGAAGGGTGCTTTGTTCCAGTGGACGAAAGAGTGTGAGGCGAGCTTCCAGAAGCTCAAGATAGTTTTGACTACAACCCCAGTATTGATGTTGCCTGCATGTTCGGGGTCTTATAATGTCTATTGTAATGCCTAAGGATTGGCCTTAGAGCGGTATTGATGCAGGACAATTGGGTGATTGCCTATGCGTCCAGACAATTGAAGGTACATGAGAGGAATTATATTGTTCATGATCGCAAGTTAGCTGTTATTGTTCATGCCTTGAAGATCTGGCTTCATTATTTGTATGGTGTTCCTTGTGAGATCTATACTGATCACCAGAGTTTGTAGTACCTATTCAAGTTGAAAGACCTCAATTTGCGCCAACGGAGGTGGTTAGAGTTGCTGAAGGACTATGATATCACTATCTTGTATCACCCGGGAAAGGCCAATGTGTTGGCTGATGCTTTGAGTCGCTGGGCGGAGAGTTTGGGGAGTTTGGCTTATTTGCCAGCAGTGGAGAGGCCCATGGCAATGGATGTTCAGGCCTTAGCCAGCCAGTTTGTGAGATTGGATTTTTAGGAGCCCAGTCGAATTCTAGCTTGTATGATTTCTCAGTCTTCCTTATTTGATTGTATCAGAGAGCGTCAGTATGAGGACCCTCATTTGCTTGTCCTTAAGGATTAGCTTCTGCATGGCGATGCTAGAGATGTGATTATTGGTGATGACGGGGTGTTAAAGATGTCGGGTCGGATATGTGTACCCAATGTTGATGAACTTTGGGAGTCGATTCTAGAGGAGTCTCATAGTTCGCGGTATTCCATCCATACGAGTGCCATGAAGATGTACCAAGATTTGAGGCAACACTATTGGTGGAGGCGGATAAAGAAATATATAGCTGAGTTTGTAGCTCGATGCCTCAATTGTTAGCAGGTGAAGTATGAGCACCAGAGGCCGGGTGGGTTGCTTCAGCAGATAGAGATTCCGGAGTGGAAGTGAGAGCAGATCACCATGGACTTCATAGTTGGACTCCCACGGACTTTGAAGAAGTTCGATGCCATTTGCGTAATTGTGGATTGACTAACCAAGTGCATGGACTTCATTCCTATGTGTACTACCTATTCTTTGGAGCAGTTGGCGGAGATTTATATCTGGGAGATTGTTTGTTTGCATGGTATTCCAGTTTCCATAATTTTAGATAGAGGTACTCAGTTCACATCACGGTTCTGGAGGGACGTACAACATGATTTGGATACTCGGGTGGCATTGAGCACAACATTTCACCCCCTGACGGAGGGACAGTCCGAGTGCACTGTTCAAATTCTTAAGGATATGCTCCGTGCGTGTGTGATGGAGTTTGGAGGTTCTTGGTATCAGTTTTTGCCACTGGCAGAGTTTGCCTACGACAACAATTATCAGTCCAACATTCAGATGGCACCGTATGAGGCTTTATATGGTAGGAAATGTAGATCCCCAGTGGGTTGGTTTGAGCCAGGTTAGGCTAGATTATTGGGCACAGACTTGGTTTAGGATGCCTTGGAGAAGGTTAAGGTGATTCAGGATAGACTTCACACAGCCCAGTCCAGATAGAAGAGTTATGCATACTGGAAGGTTTGTGATATTTCCTATATGGTTGGAGAGCGGTCCTTGCTTCGGGTTTTGCCTATGATGGGCGTTATGAGATTTGGGAAGAAAGATAAATTGAGTTCGAGGTTTATTGGTCCTTTTGAGATATTGCGACGTGTTGGGGAGGTTGCTTATGAGCTTGCCTTACCTCCCAACTTGGCAGGATTTCATCCGGTATTTCATGTTTTGATGCTCCGAAAGTATCACATTGATCTGTCACACGTGTTAGATTTCAGTTTAATCCAGTTGGACAAGGATCTATCTCATATTGAGGAGCCAGTGGTGATATTGGATAGAGAGTTTGAAAGCTGAGGTCAAAGAGCATTACATCAGTGAAGGTTCAGTGGCAGGGCCAGCTGGTCGAGGAGGCGTCTTGGGCGATCGAGCAGGATATGCGCGGCCGCTACCCGCATTTTTTCACTACTTCAGGTATGTCTCTATGCTCGTTCGAGGATGAATGAATGTTTTAAGAGGGGGAGGATGTAATAACCCGGATGATCATTTTAACAATTAACACCCCGATCCCCTATTAACAGCTTTTCCCGTATTTGTTTCTGCTATTGTGAGTTGCCGGGAGGATTCATTTTGAGTTTCGGAGTGTTTGGGACACTTAGTCCCTCAATGAGAGCTTAAGCTTTAGAATTTGGACCGTAGTCGGAACCATGTGAAGACGACATTGGAATGGAATTCCGTTGGTTCCATAGCTCCGTTGGATGATTCCGGGCTTAGGGGTGTGTTCGGATTGTGTTTTGGAGGTCCATAGATTTTTTAGGCTTGAAATCTTGAATTTTGGAAGTTTCGGGTTCGATAGTGAAATTTTGATATCGGGGTTGGAATCTGATTCTGAAAGTTGGAATAGCTCCGTAGTGTTGAATGTGACTTGTGTGTAAATTTTGGAGTCAATCGGACTTGGTTTGGTTGGTTTTATCATCGGGTGTAGGATTCTTGAGATTTCTAGTTCATAAGGCTTGGATTGGAGGGTGATTCATGGTTTTAGCGTAGTTTGATGTGATTCGAGGGTTGGAATAAGTTCGTATAATGTTTTAGGATTGGTTGGCATGTTTGGTTGAGGTCCCGAGGGCCTCGGGTGAGTTTTGGATGTCGAAGGGATTGGAATTTGGACTTGGGCAAATATCTGAGTTGCTGAACCTGTCATACTTGCTTGTGCATGATCGCAGGTGCGGCACCGCAGAAGCGGTATAAGGATCGTAGGTGGGGGCTAAGTCTTGAGTTGAGTTGGTTGCAGATGCGGCTCAAAGACCGTAGAAGCAGACCGCATCTGCAACTTTGGGAGCGCATGTGCAGAAGTTTAGGTTTTAATGAAATGTCGCAGGTGCGGTTTATTTTCCGCAGAAGCGGGATCACATGTGCGGTCCCTTGGTCGCAGAAGCGGATATCTCTGGGTAAATATAAAAAATTTGAGGGTTTGAACTCATAACTTGGAAAAACGATTTGGAGCTCGGTTGAGAGCGATTTCTCGATGCTTTTTGAAGAGAAACATTGGATAACGATTTCTATCTTGATTTTGATCCTAGAACTATAATCTATTGGTGTTTTCCTCTTCTAATTAAGGAAAATTGGGGGTAAAAGTTTGATAAATGGAGGAAGGGTTCTCCAATTGAAAATCCGAGTTTTGAGTGAGATTTTAATGTCGGATTTTGGTGATTTTAGTTCGAGTGTGTTCGTGAGTGATTGGGGGTTCTGAATTTGTAAATTTTATCCAATTCCGGGACATGGGTCAGGGGACTTTTTGGGCAATTATCTTAGTTTCGCGTGTTAGCTTTGAGTTAATTAGTTAAATTAGTTACTTGAAGTTATTTTTACATTATGCAATTAATTTGAATAGACTTGGGTGATTTGGAGTCGGGTACTTGTGGCATGGACGTGATTTTGAGTTGATTGAGCTGGTTCGAGGTAAATGGCTTGTCTAACCTTGTGTGGGGAAACTCCCCTTAGAATTTGGTATTATTGTTATATGTGTGCCGTGTACTGAGGTGGCGAGTGCGTACACGTGCTAATTGTTGAAAAATCACGCTTTCATTAAGTTAATATCTATGTTTTCTTGTAATGGAGCAATACTTGCATTGAAGCCTCTTGCTTAGTTTAGGAAAAACATGCGTATGTGATTAATTGTCTTACCTGCTTTAATTGCCTACCTGTACTCTATGCAACATGTTAGAGTAGAATTTCTTGTTAAATTATCGAATAGAATTGTAAATTCTTCTGAGATTGTTGTGTCTTTACTATGGGACTACGTGACGATATCTCGAGAGATCCCAATGCATGTTTAATTTGGGACTACGGATTGGTATTTCGGTATATCCCCCCGCACATTATATGTGGGACTATAGGACAACACCCGGTAGATTTCCCTTATTGGATATTTACTTTGGGATTATGAATCGGTATTCCGGGAGTTTCCCCCTGCACATTTACGATTCAGAATATGGGACGATATCCCGGGAGATCCTCTGGCTATTAACGTTTGTGACTACGGGACGACATCCCGGGAGATCTCCTGTTGCTATTTCTGGGTACTGAGTTAGATTCCTTCTGTGATTATTTTATTCGTTATAGACTGTTAGTATTCTAATTATATTCTTGTATTCAGTACTGTTTACCTTTATTTTTATCTATAACCAGTAGGGCCCTAACCTTCCTCGTCACTACTCGACCGAGGTTAGGCTTGGCACTTACTGGGTACCGCTGTGGTGTACTCATGCCTTTTCCTGCACATATTTTTCGTGTGCAGATCCAGGTTTTTTGGCCCAGCCATATTATCAGTAAGGCGAGGCGACCCTTCAGAGACTTCAAGGTATATCTGCCGCGTCCGCAGACCGAGGAGTCCCTCTCTATTCTCCCCTCTAGCTTTAGCTCTCCTGTATTTACTTTGTTTAGACATTCTGAGTTAGAATGCTTTAAGTTATTCAAGAGCTTGTGATTTCATGAGATTTCGGGTTTTGGGAGTGTTGTTATTGGTTGAGAGTGTTATTATGCCGAGTGGCATTTTAAACTTCCTTTATGATATTTTTCGTAAATTGCTAGTTTTGCATCTTTATTCCTTTTTTCCGCAAATTTTTAGGCTTATCTAGTCGTAGAGACTACGTGCTGTCACGACAGTTCATGGAGAGAGAACTTGGGCCGTGACATATATTTGTGAAAAATAAACTATTTTTTATTCCTCTATTCATTCATTTTTAGTTAGTTAAATCACAACTCAACAACAACAACAACAACAACAACCCAGTATAATCCTGCTAGTGGGGTCTGGGGAGGGTAATATTTACGCAGACCTTACCCCTACCCTGGAAGGCAGAGAGGCTGTTTCCAGGAGACCCTCGGCTCAAGACAACAACAAGAGACGATAAGTTAGTACTATCAATAGACTCAGACTAAAAATAACATAAAGTACACAACATAACATAAAATAACAAAATAGCAGCAATATGAGAAATGTAGGAAATACGAAATAGATGAAAGGTATACTAATATCCAATAGATAACTCCCTGTATCGGTAGATGATCAGTAACATCCTAAGATTACCTCATAACTAGCTAGTCACACTCTAGTGCGTTGTAGAGACATCCACAGCTTCCCCCTAACCTACAACTTTAATGCTCGACCTCCACAATCCCCTATCAAGGGCCGTGTCCTCAGTAATTCTAAGACGCGCTAAGTCCTGACTTATCACCTCTCCCCAATACTTCTTAGGTCTCCCTCTACCTCTCCTCATGCCCGCCACAGCCAGTCGCTCACACCTTCTCACAGGTGCGTCAGTGCTCCTCCTCTGAATGTGCCCGAACCATCTGAGTCTTGCTTCCCACATCTTGTCCTCTATGGGGGCCACACCGACCTTCTCTCGAATATCTTCATTCCTAATCTTATCCATCCTTGTATGCCTGCACATCCACCTCAACATCCTCATCTCTGCTACTTTCATCTTCTGGGTGTGTGAGTTCTTGACCGGCCAACACTCGGTCCC
>MU725433.1:76865-87950 GCA_026770625.1 Nicotiana glauca
AATTTTCTTGTCACACAGGACCCCCGTCGCTAACCTCCACTTCATCCAACCCACCCCTATACAGTGTGTGACATCCTCGTCGATCTCCCCGATCCCCTGAATAACTGACCCAAGGTACTTGAAACTACTCCTCTTAGGGATGATTTTAGAGTCAAGCCTCACTTCCACTCCCGCTTCTGCCGTCTCGGCCCCAAATTTGCTCTCGAGGTATTCTGTCTTCGTCCTGCTCAACCTGAAACCTTTAGACTCAAGGGCATGTCTCCAAACCTCTAGCCCCTCGTTGACGCCTCGTCGTGTCTCGTCAATTAGAACTATGTCATCAACAAATAACATGCACCATGGTACCTCCCCTTGAATATGATGTGTTATGGCATCCATCACCAGGGCAAATAGGAAAGGGCTGAACGCAGACCCTTGGTGCAACCCCGTAACAACCGGAAAATGCTCGGAGTCGCCTCCTACTGTCCTAACCCGAGTCTTAGCCCCATCATACATATCTTTAATCACCCTAATGCAGGCTACCGGGACCCCTTTAACCTCTAAGCAGCTCCATAGGACCTCCCTGGGAACCCTGTCGTACGCTTTATCTAGATCGATAAACACCATGTGCAGATCCTTCTTCTTATCCCTGTATTGTTCCACCGTCCTCCTAATAAGGTGGATAGATTCTGTGGTAGATCGCCCCGACATGAACCCGAACTGGTTGTCTGAAATAGACACCATCCTTCGCACTCTCATCTTTACCACTCTCTCCCAGACTTTCATAGTATGACTCAATAATTTGATACCCCTATAGTTGTTACAACTCTGGATATCGCCTTTGTTCTTATACAACGGCACCATTGTACTCCACCTCCACTCTTCAGGCATCCTATTAGTCTTGAAAATAACATTAAACAACCCAGTAAGCCATTCCAAGCCTGCTCTACCCACACACCTCTAAAGTTCAATCGGAATTTTATCTGGCCCGGTAGCTCTGCCCCTCCTCATCTTACGCATTGCCTCCATGACCTCATCGACCTCAATGTCCCTACAGTAACTTAATTCATGGAGGTTGTCGGCATTCCTCAGTTCACCTAGTGCGATATCCTGATCCCCTTCTTCATTTAAAAGTTTATGAAAGTAGGTCTGCCATCTCCTCTTAATCTGGTCGTCCCCCATCAGAACTTTGCCATCCTCATCTTTTATGCACCTCACTCGGTCCAGATCCTGAGCCGTCCTCTCTCTCACCTTAGCGAGTCGGAATAACTTCTTCTCCCCGCCTTTGTTCCCTAGTTCCTCATACAGACAAGCAAAAGCTGTCGTCTTAGCCTCCGATACTGCCATCTTCGCCTCCTTCCTAGCTACCTTATATCTCTCACAATTCGCTCTCTTCTCCTCCTCGCTAGTGCTCCTTACTAACCGCTTGTAAGCTGCCTTCTTCGCTTCCACTTTACCTTGGACTACTACATTCCACCACCAGTCTCCTTTGTGTCCACAGACGCGGCTCGAAGATATCCCTAACACCTCTCTCGCCGCCTTCCTTATACAGTCCGCCGTCGTCGACCACATAGTGTTTGCGTCCCCACTACTTCTCCAAGATCCCATTGCCGATAACCTTCCTTCCAACTCCTGAGCTTTATCCTTTGTCAAGGCGCCCCACCTAATCCTCGGGCGGCCTCGTATTGACCTCTTCTTCCTCCTTATCCTAATGCCAAAGTCCATCACCAAAAGCCTATGTTGCGTAGCAAGGGTCTCACCTGGGATAACTTTGCAGTCTTCGCACAACCTTCTGTCGCATCTCCTGAGGAGAAGGTAGTCAATCTGAGTCCTCGCCACCGAGCTTTGGTAGGTAACCAAATGCTCCTCCCGCTTCGAAAAACTAGAGTTCGCAATCACTAGATCGAATGCCTTGGCAAAATCTAACAACGAAGTGCCCCTCCATTACGCTCCCCGAAACCAAAGCCACCATGCACTTCAGTATAACCACTTGCAGACGACCCAATATGACCATTGAAATCTCCTCCTATGAATAACCTTTCGGAAGGTGGAATACTACAAACGATGTCATCCAACCCCTCCCAAAAGCATCTTTTAGTCTCCTCATCCAAGCCTACTTGCGGCGCGTACGCGCTAACGACATTTAAAGTACACTCACCCACCACCAATTTAATAGTCATTAGTCTATCATTCACCCGTCTAACCTCTACCACCGACTCTCTAAGATGGCTATCCACCAGGATACCCACTCCATTCTTACCCCTCTGGACCCCAGAGTTCCACAACTTATATCCATCCGCGTTTCTCGCCCTCGATCCTACCCACCTAGTCTCCTGGACACACGCTATATTAATCTTCCTCATATGAAGGATCTTCGCCAACTCTATAGACTTACTCGTTAGCGAACCTATGTTCCAAGACCCGATTCTCAACCTATAGGCACCCTTGCCCCCTCTACCTCCCCTGCCTCTCGTCCCACACCGTGACCCCGGTCCCTCACCCTGCCCCACCCGAGGACATGCCCTTAATCTAGCATTCCAGACTGCAGCCACTACAACTACGACAAATCTAAAGAAGACTCACTAGTGCACAACAGATAACGAATCAAACTAGAAGGAACCAAGTGACTACAAATACACTAGTTGAATGATTGAACTATTGTGAACTAAAGTAACATCAATTTAGCTACACCAAAAGGGAAACAGTAGACCGGGAGGTACCAACTCCCGAGAACCAAACCTGTGTTGATTTGTTGTATTGTACTCGATGTAGTTGTACACTCACGCACCGCTTCCCACCGCCCTTCGCTGACACTCGTCCGGGTTGCTCTCCTTTGCTAGTGCTCGTGCGCCCAATTTGTCTCTAACAAGTTCAAGAATTTTCCTGAAAATACAGCCAATACCACGACCCAAAAACCAAAAAGGGATATCACCGCTACCACCGGTATAGCCCTCATAAACTAAGATGGAGAAAAAATCAAGGTCGATGTAGAGACTTTTGCGCTTTGCGTGTGAGAGAATAATAGAGTGCGAAGTGCGAAATCAGGATGAAGATGAAGATCAATCCTACTCAACTTATTTGAAGTGAAATCCTAAAAATAGAATAAGCAGATATTCGAAGAAGGAATGGATGCGAGAATAAGGACGAGACGATGAGCAGATCTGAAATTCCAAAAAGATGCGCAGATCTACAACAATTCAGCTCTTTTTTATTTTCTCAAATAGTAATTTAAACAAGAAATATTTGTAGAATAGATAAATCAATTTCTTTGCGCCAGACATACGAGTTAAAATTTTATATACACTAGACACTCATCAAATTTTTGGCGCCTTTCCAGGGATCAGCAAAATCTACTAAATATTAATTGTTTTCCTACTAATTTGAAATTTTTTATTGTCTAATTATTTTAATTGTTGTGAAGAATTTCAGAATGTGTATGACCCGTACCTCTTTAAGAAAACTAGTCGAATATGATCCTGAATTGAAAAATCCTTGCGGTTGTTGCGCAAGGTACAAACCTCACGATCTCAAATTTTCACATCAGAGGAAATGGAGAACGAAGAACTCAATAACCAACTCCCACCACATTATGTAGAAGAATATTTTGATGAGGTGGTACCACGACGTGATAGAATACTTAGAGATTATGCAAGGCCAGATCATTTTGAAGGAGAATAAAGTGTGAGGAGACCAACAATTGCAGCAAATAAATTTGAAATTCGCATAGGCTTGATTCAAACCATTCAATAGTCATTTCATTTTGTTGGTGATGCAAGTGAAGATCCTCAACCCATCTAATTGATTTATTGAATTAGTTGAAAATTACAAGTACAATGGAGTTACAACAGATGTTATCAGGTTGTGGATTTTACCTTTTTCATTAAAAAGTGAAGCCAAAATAGGGTTGCAAAGTCTACCAAGAGGTTCTACTACAACATGAGACCAAATGACCTAGAAATTTCTTAATAAATATTCTTTACCTGCAAATACAATTAAAATAAAGCAAGAAATCAATAATTTTATGCAGACAGATACTGAACCTGTTTATCATGCATGTGAAAGATTTAGAACAATATGAAGAAAATGCCCACATCATGGGATCTAATACCCTAGCATTTTATATACTTTCTATCAAGGTCTTAAACTCTCTGTTAGAACTGTAATTGATGCAACATCAGAAGGATCAATAATGAAAAAAACTACTACAGAAGCAATACAATTGCTTAATGAAATTTTGAAAAATGTTGTTCAATGGCCCTCAGAAATAATGATTATCAAGAAAGAGACATGAGTAAATCAAGTTGAAGCTTTGAACTCATTGACATAACAAATTGCGACCTTCACACAAAAAGTGGAGGCTTTTCAGGTAGGTGCTCAATCATCATCTCAACTTGAGAATTATGATGTTTGTGGAGGTAATAATCCAAATCATGAATTTCAAGCTTCAACACAAAATATGGAACAAATAAATGTGATTGGTTATAAAATTAATTACTCATTCGACAACCCCATGACACAAAACATCCAGGATTCCAATGGAGTAATCATAATAGTACTGAAAATCCTTAAAGATTTTTTAATCAAAAGCAACAGGTAAAAGAATCCCCTAGTTTTCATAATAAAAATAGAGGGAAATAAAATTTTTAACAGTATTATAAACAGCCCCAAAGAGCTCATCAATAAAACCTTGAAGATGTGATGTACAAATTCATTAAGGCTACTGTCGAGAAGGCTGAAAGCCAGCATTAAGCTATCAAGAATTTAGAAATGCATGTAAACCAATTAGCAACCCTCATGTTTGGACAAATTCAAGGTTCTTTACCAAGCAACACTGAGAAAAATCTATTTACCTCAAAGACATCTCTCTATGGTCAAGTAAAGCTCTTGATGATCCATATGCAGATAGAGAAGGAAAACTACAAGAAATAGAAAAGGTAAATCAAAGTGAAAATAAAACAGTATCTAAGTTCCCGAAAGAACAAAAAGATAAAGAAAAAAAGTACAAGAAAATGAATTGATGACACATCCTCACTCTGTACCCATCTATTTTCCCCAAAAGTTGAAAAGAGAAAAGCTTGACAAACAGTTATCAATATTTCTAGAACTTTTAAAGCATCTTTACATTAATATACCTTTTACAGATGCTTTGAAACAAATGGAGGCATATGCTAAGTTTCTTAAAGAAATTTCGTCAAGTAAAAGAAAATTGGAAGAAGTTTCAGTGGTTAAGCTTACAAAAAAATATAGTGCTAGACTTTAAAATAAGCTTCCACAGAAACTTGGTGATCCAGGCAGTTTTACAATCCCATTTACTTTGGGAGGTGCTAATTTTGAAAAAGCATTATGTGATTCTGGTGCTTCAATAAATCTAATGCCTTTTTTAATTTTCAGGAAATTAGAACTTGGTGAAATGAAGGACACCAGTGTGTCTCTGCAATTGGCTGATCAGAGTACTAAAAAACCAAAAGGAATACTTGAAAATGTCCTCGTTAGAGTTGATAAATTTATACTCCCAGTAGATTTTATAGTACTTGATATGGAAGAAAATGTCGAGGTACCATTAATTTTAGATAGACCATTTTTTGTACGAGGAAGATCAATAATTGATGTCCATCACGGATAATGAAATTTACAAGTTGATGAGGAACGAGTGTTTTTTGATATGCAGAAAATCATGAAATATCCAGAGGATGAGTCATCATTATCTTGTTTTCAAATTGATTTGTTGAATGACCTTGAAGATAAATATAAAGATGATCAGTTGATTACTGATTCATTTAAAAGATTTTTGGCATAATCAGGTACCACAAGTGATGATGACAACACAATCAGAAAAGAAGCAGAAATGCTGGAGAAAGAATAAGAAAATGAGAAAATCTCACTAGAAGAAGTTCAACCAAAAATTGAACTCAAAACTCTCCCTTCTCATTTTGAAATATATTTTTCTTGAACTTGTAATATTTCTAGTAATAATTTTATCTTCTTTCACGGCAGAACATAAAATAAAACTAATTGGAACACAAAAGAGCCTTAGGGTGGACTATGACTGACATCAAAGGAATCAATGCAACTATTTGCATGCACAAGATCCTTATGGAGGATAATTACAAGCCAATAATCCAACCCCAAAGGAGATTGAACCCAGCAATGCAGGAAGTCGTCAAGAAAGAAGCGGTAAAACTCCTAGAAGCACGTATTATTTATCCAATATCTGATAGTTCTTGGGTAAGTCCGGTGTAGGTTGTACCAAAGAAAGGAGGTATGACAGTAATAAAAAATAAAAATAATGAACTCATACCTACTATAACAGTCACAGGATGGCGAGTCTGTATTGATTACGGATGACTCAATGAAGCCACAAGAAAAGATCAATTTTCTTTACCTTTTATTGATCAAATGCTTGAAAGAGTAACATGTCATGGCTTTTATTGTTTTCCCGATGGATATTCTGGGTATAATCAAATACCAATTGCTCTAGAGGATCTGGACATAACCACCTTTACATGTCCCCAAGGTACGTATGCTTACCGAGGAATGCCATTTGGACTATGCAATGCTCCTGCCATATTTCAGCATTGCATGTTTGCAATTTTCTCAGATATGACTGAAAAGTTTTTTGAAATCTTCATGGACGATTTCACGCTTTTGGGTAAAATATTTGAAGATTATCTCTATCATTTGACTTTGGTGCTCAAAATATGCGAAGAGAGAATTTGGTTCTTAATTGGGAAAAATATTATTTCATGGTAACAGAGGAAATTATTTTCGGACATAAAATTACTACTAAAGGAATGGAAGTTGATACGACTAAAATTGATATTATAGTAGGATTATCCCCTCCTACCACAGTTAAAGATTAGAAGTTTCTTAAGGAATGCAAGTTTTTATAAAATGTTCATAAAAGTCTTTTCAAGAATTTCAAAACCTTTTACTAACCTACTAATGAAAGATGTGAAGTTTGAATTTTCAGATGATTGCACGTAAACATTAGACATGCTCAAAGAACAGTTAACTAATGCTCCAATTATTGTTTCTCCTAATTGGAGCCAGCCATTTGAACTATGCGATGCAAGTGATACATCAGTAGGAGTAATATTAGGACAAAAGAAAGACAATATCTTCAGACCTATCTACTATGGTTGTAGAACCCTAAATGAAGACACTACAACAAAAAAGGCTTTTTGCTGCAATAAATTTTTATTTTAGCGACAATAAAAATTGCCGCAAGAACTGTTACTGGCAATTAATTATTTACCGTTGTATCCAGTGTCGCTAAAAGGTTTAGTGGCAATTATAGTGAATGCTGGTAAAGGTCCCAATTATTGCAGCTAAAAGTTTGATTTTTTAGCGGCATTATTTACTGGCAATTATAATGACCACTAAAACTACCCCTAAATTAGCCTTTGAAATGATTTTAATAGCAATTTATATGGCCAGTAAATATTTATTTATTGCCAGTAAAAAGAGAACCTTTTGGCGACCATTACCCTCACCATTTTATTGCCGATAAATCTATTCACATATTGGCAAATGGTAGCACTGGGAAACATTATGCCTATTTGTCATTAAAATAATTCCAACATCATTCTTTGATAGTGATAAAAATATTCTCGCATAAATAATAACATAAAACCTAAAATTTATTTTATAAAGTACAATATGTATCATTAAATCGATAATATAAAAAAAAAGTTGTGTCAACAATATAAAAGAAAAAATACATCATTTGTTTTCAATATCAGTAGTTCTCAATCTGACAAGCCTAATTCCACACTATACTTATTCCAACCTCTAACTCTTTAAGGACATCATTATTAGATGTGATAGAACAAACAATCTATTGTGGTTCTCAATCAACTTTCGATCTTGAATCAGATGATACCAGGTCATCATTCATGGTGTATCCTAATAAATCTAAACCATCATAGACATTTCTTGATGAGCCAACAAATTGCTCAGTTGGACACTAATTCTGCAGCCATGCATATATGGATTGTAGATCCAAATGAAACTGCATAACAAAAGTTGCAGAAAATTTAGTGCATCTAGTCATGAAAAGATATTAACTTATCCATAGTTGAAATATAGACTATACAGATAAAATGAACCTTGATTCTCTTCAGGTAACAAGTGCGTACAATAGACCCTTGTGGTCCAGCCTTTCTCCAGATCCCGCGCGGGTGCTTAATGCATCAGGCTGCCTTTTCTTATTCTCTTCAAGTTCTCACTCCGAGCTCTTGTTCATTGAGGATCACATTTATTGCTGCTACTTCCTATTCAGCCAATTAGAACATACGCTCAGACAAGCAATTTTCGATTTGGTTTCGGAAAATGCAAGTTGTTGGAAATTGACCCTCTTCAAAGAAAAGTGAAGCTCAAATTCCAAATTTAAGAACAAAAAAAATCAACCACAATTTCTTGCAAGAAATAGTTTTTATTAGCAAGATTCTTCTCAGGAATAATAACTTAGTACCAATTCAGCATAAAAAATAATAAAGAATTGGAGTTATATTTTAGAAATAATCTACTTTATTATATTTTATTGAATTTATGATAGTAAAAAGATAGCAACAGATGAGACAACTCAATAAAAGCTTATATCATCACAGAAAGGACAAATACAAAAGACGTGTATAATTACCAAATAAAAGTTCAAGCAGTATAGTTAGTTTAGCTCGTAGCTAATTAAATTTGCAAAATTTATTTAGTGATTTTACTAGCTCCTCAAGGTAACTATAACAATGCTATAATAGAGAAACTTCTCCTTCAAAAATGTTCAATTTATCTCTATCAAATCGATTAGTGAAATAATATACCAACTTGGATACCATCCGTGTGACATCTTGATCCATTTTAACAATTTCCTTGTATAGATCCATTTTTTTCCTATAAAAAGTTGAGCAGCATTACAATATTTAAATGTATGCTCAGTCACTTTTACATTATTTATAAGAAAGGAGCATACCCTAGAAGAAGGGTACACTCCCATCGGTATCCTCGGTATCCTATAGCAAAGAACATTGTACACTAAGTATACTTCAAGTATATTAAGAAAAATATGATATCAAATTCATGATATATAAATAACACTCACAACAGCTAAAAAGGCAGTTGTTGAAGAGCTATCATAGAGAATGACAAAACTCTCAATGAAGATGTAACGATCCGACCCGTCGTCTCAGGTATTTCCGCATTGTTTTCCCCGTCTTATGCTTCTATATGTTTTATTACATGTGTTTGGTGAATTTGAAGTAATTCGGATAGAGTTTGGTTAGAAATGAGACACTTAGTCTCTTTTAAGAAGACTTAAGTTGGAAAAGTCAACCGGATGTTGACTTATGAGTTAGAGGGCTCGAAATTGAATTCCGATGATTCGGTTAGTTTCAGATGAGGATTTAAGGCTTAGGAGAGCAATCAGAAGTAATTTTGGAGGTCCGGTGAAGAAAATAGCCTATTTTGGCGAAGTTAGTATTTTGGCGATTTCCGGTTGATAGGTGATGTTTTGATCCGAGAGTCGGAATAGAATTTCGAGAGTTGCAGTAGCTTCGTTAGGTGATTTTGGACTTGTCCGCAAAATTTCAGGTCATTCGGACGTCATTTGGTTGAGTTTCGGATTGAATGTGAGTTTTGGAAGAATTTGATAAATTTAGGATTGAATCCGTTGTAAATTGATAAATTTTGTGTTTAAGGACGCGTTTTTATGATTGGAAGAAGTTCGTATGGTATTATGGGATGTGTTGGCATATTTGGTTGAGGTCCCGATGGCCTCGGGGTGATTTCGGGTGTTCAAACGGACCCTTTTTGGTTGGAAATGAGATCAGATTTTGCTGTCTTAAGGTTGCAGAAGGTTTGTTCTTCGCGATCGCGGGTGTGGTGTCGCGATCTCGTAGCAGCTTTTGGGAGGCAGGTGAATTGTTCTTCGCGATCGCGGGCGTGGTGTCGCGATCGCATAGTTATTTTTGGCAGGTCAGAATTTTTGTTCTCCGCGTTCGCGTTAGAGGGTTCGCGATCGGGGAAGGTCGGGCAGGAGTGCATCGCGATCGCAGTGTCAGGGTCGCGATCGCATACCTATGGAATTTAAAGCATCGCGATCGCGTGAAGAAAGTCGTGATCGCGTAGAAGGAATTTGGAGCCCTTGGATTTTGTTCTTCGCGATCGCAGGAGCTGGGTCGCGATCGCGATTAAGCATTTCAGGACCTGGGCAGAATGATTAAAAACATTTCATCCGCGAACCCAAGCTCATTTCCTCCATTTTTGGGCGAGCTTGGGAGCTTTGGTCGAGAGTTTTGAAGGGTTTTCGACGGGAATCAACTGGAGGTAAGTTTTATGAGTTAATTACATGTTTTTATACAAGAATCATCCATGGAATTCACGAATTTATGGCTAAAAATCAAGAAATTAGGGCTTGGAGCAAAAATCTTAAATTTAGGATTTGAAGGGCCATTTGTGGTCCGAATTGGGAGTTCTTGGTATGTACGGACTCGTGGTGAGATGAGGATTCCGGAAATATAAATTTCGTAATTTTTTGGGATGTGGGCCCGGGGCTCGGGTTTTGCCAATTTCGTATTTTTGAGTATTTTTCGAGTTCTTTCGATTGGGTTATGTCCCATTAGCATATTATGATGTATTTCTTATGATTTTGGATAGATTGGACGCACGTGGAGGACGGTTCTTGGAGAAAGGGCGTCGCGGGCTAGAGTTTTCGCCGGTTTGAGGTGGGTAATACTTGTAAATGATGTCCTGAGGGTTTGTAAACCCCGGACTTGCACATCATAGTGCTATATTGAGGTGACTTGCACGCCGGATAACGGGCGTGGGGTAGAGCACCATTGGGGATTGTGACTTGGTCCGTCCCGCTTAATAAAAACACTACCTAATGGCTTGAAATTGAATTGACACCCTAATAAAGATATTAATTATCATGAACTGGATTTATTGCCATGTTTTGGGCTTCGTGCCGAATATTTGAATCCTTCAGGGATTGGTATCACTGTCTTGGCAATATTGTGCATATTTTTATCTCAGTCTAATGTTTTAAAATGGTATTTTGCAAACTCAGCCATCTTTCTAAGATTTGAAAACTTAACTGATGTTTAACTGGTATTT